>JAPYYT010003166.1:0-13937 GCA_030522565.1 Ceratosolen corneri | reverse complement strand
CCTCCCTCCCTCCCTCCCTCTCTCTCTCTGTCTCTCTTGCCCGGCAACTCGTTACCGCTCCCGCGACGCTTTAAGGCGAACGGAGCTAGACAATGGGCGTGGGCCAATTATTTCGATAATGACCCGGCGATTATGTCCAGTCGAGGTGCGCGCTCGGGCGATCCCGACATCCTCCTTCTCCCGTCGCCCCCCGCCCCACGTCCCGTGCCGTCCCGGCCCGCGCCACACTCCGCCGCGCGCCTCATCCCTTACGCCTGCACGCGTGTGTACGTGCGTGTGTTAGGGGCTGCCTGCCTTCGGAAAAGGATCGATAGAGCATGGGGTCGCGGGGGCAATTGGGCGCGTAGCGAGCCCACACCATTCGCACCGAATTACCTCTGGGCCCCGACGATTTCGTCGTCCAGTGCCCCTCGACTACGCTCACATGCGCCCCCTACAGGGCCCCTGATTACCGAGAATCCACTTGCCCACGCGAGATGAAACGGCCGAGCGTCGCGTCAGATTATACGCGCGTTGACAAAGTGACGGACCGATTAACCCCGATTATCCGCCACCCCCACTCCCCTCCCCTCCCCTCCCCGCCCCCGTGTGTCACTGGCCGTTACGCCCCGCAGAGGTTCTCATGTGGGGCTCAGGTGGCTGGGTAAGGAAGAAGCGTAACTGCCGGTGCGGCCAGTCGCCGGCTCATGACTTATGCGTCGAGGTTGCCGTCGACCCTCCTCCCACTTCCGCCCCACTACCTAAATCTTGCCTCCCCACGGGCTTTACATGCCCCCGGGTAAATTTAGAGAGGCACGGCTTTCCGCCGCGCGCATTACCCTCCGGCTCTTTCTCCCCCCTTCTTTGCCTCTTCTCTTTAAACGGCATCCCCGTCTTTTGGCACACAAGCGTTGCGCAGATTACTTTGATGTCGCGAGCGAGTCGTCGGATCGTTTGCCATGGGCAGAATCTCCGTGCGCGAGACCCATTGCTGGGAGGCTACGTATGTCTGGCGTGACAAGAGGAGAAAGAAAAAGAAGAATGAAGGCGACGAGGAGGGAGGAAAAGTTTGAGAAAATGCTCGTTTGCCGTTATGGCTTTGTGGACGATGACGGGAGGATCAATAAATAATGTATGCAGCTGGAAAGAAATGCATCGGGCCCATAAAGTTCGTGCGCCGACGCGGCCGAATTAACGATATCCCTCTCTCATAATAAAGTAAGAATGTGGATGCGCTCGGCCGAATAATGAGCGGCAATTAGTTTATAATGCTAAATACGCTTGGGTAGGCAAGATCGTAAGCGCCAAGACTTTTCAAATTCAATGAGCCTCATTAGGCGGGCTACGATATTCTTCTTGGCGTTCGACAAGTTAGCGAGTGCGGAGGCAGAATAAGTTTTGCCACTGCTTATCCTCGGACTTTTTAATCAAGCTCCCTAGATAATATTTATCCTCGTAATAAAGTTGCGTCGGGGCGATGTCTCTGGTCGCTGTGAAATTGGTTAAAATAATTTTTCAAATAAATCCGTTTCCACTTGCCCTGGGCCCTGCACTTTCAACGATGAGAGTTAAATTGTGTTGGCGCGGAAGTGCCGCACTTATGCCGTTTATTCGTGTTTTTTCTCCTGCGTGTTCACCCCCACCGCCTCCTCGTTTTTCCATTTCTAATTCACTCGGCAGTCAAAATTTGATGTGCGCGATGCAACAGATACGGCTGCGCAAAGTGAGCGTAAAAGCACCACGAATACAGTTTCGTTAGCACACGATAAAAGTCCATGCGCATGGCATCATTTGAAACGCGAGTCTTAAGCTTAGTGCTCACTTAATGCTTTTAAGCGATATCGAGGAGGAGGAGCGCGCGCGCGCGAGAGAGAGGTAGAGCATACGCGGGTGACTTAATCGTCTTTGGGAAATTAGCCGAGCCTTGGAGCGCTGGTGAATTTCGGCCTCTGATACGGGAGGAGATTTTTAGCGAGTTGAGCGCGACGGCGCCGCTAATTGTGCGGTCGCGCTCAAATATAATTGCATTAGGGAAGGGAAAATCCGACGTTAAAATGCCTGACTAAGGCGATACGAGGCTGCGGATGCGCGGTAATTGCATTTCCGGGTAAACAGGCGCTCGCAGCGAGAAAGAGCGCGTACCGCGTTTGGGTTGGCTGGAGTGTGTGTGGGGGGGAGTTAGAGGGGGAGGTGTTGGCGGTCTGACTGTGGAGTAAGGTTTAGAGTAACCACGAAATAGGGAGGTGACTCCAGCACGTATCAAACTTTGTTTTGTCACGGGGAGTCGTTGCCATAAGACGTAACTTACTACTCTGTTTGCGGAACGCAGTTATGCGCCGAGGAGCCGCCCGACATCGTGTCCTTGTCTACTTGACGTCTCTTACGCGTTTAAACACTGCTGCGATAATAAGACGGCGAATAAACGCCTCGGTCGGTTTTTGGCATTAAAAGCATTAAAGCCTCCCTCCCCAGCCCGCGGCACACACACGCGCGCGCTTACCCACACCCACACACACGCGCCTCCTCTCGTGGTCGGCCGGGCTTTTCTATTCCCTCGAAAGGGTTAAAAGTCGAGCTTGATGGAATTCAACGAGGGGTCGAGATGTTTTTTTAGGCATCGGGTGCATAAATTAATGGCCAAGGTGCGCCAATAATAGATTATGCCTGCGAATATAATTTTGCCCATCTAATTATTAATATCGTCATCGCTCTCTTACTACTCCTCATCGTCCTCAACACCATTATCGTCGTTTAATTATTTTATTTTGATTATCGATGTTGTTATTGCTTTTGCTGCTATTATCATTGCTGTTATTTAGAATTAATATTAGAATTACGTTTGGTATTAAGCGCCCTGCTGGATATGTAATTTAATTTCCCCGAATAACATTCACGGGATTATTCGCATCGGTAATTACTAATAGATATTGTAGCGTTGCTTTTATCATCCTACCATTGACAATTAAGTGATTGTATTCCAATATCGCTGGTTGCGTAATAAAAATGGCTCGTACTAATACGCACCTCCGCCGCAACATAAAAAAGTACTTTGCGGGAAAAATGTTGGATTTGCATTTGTATGGGACGAACATTTCCTTCTATTTTCATTGTTAATTCGAGAGTGTGCACTCCCTTGCCTCCTATAAGCCCTTCCCTCTTGGCGGAAAGTTTTGTAGAAACTGAGTTTTAAGTAGATTGCTCCACGAGCAGCATTAAACGATATATATTGTTGAGATGTTTGCCGGAATGTAAATCCGAGGTAGATTGGAAGCAATTATTTGAAAAACGCTTCTTATTAAGTGAAACTCTAGCGGTGGTTGATTATGCGAAATGTGAATGCATATGATGCGGCTTGCCCCGGCAGATTTCCGGGCTTCCCGGTGCTGGCATGAAAAACAAAAAACAATCCCCCACCTCACATTTACACAGGCCCATTAATCAAATTGTAGAAATTCTCGCATCAGTCATGATTAACCTTCCGCGGCGCATCTTCAAGGCAGCATAAAAGGCAGCAGGCCGAGCATCCGTTTATCTCGAAATTAACCGAAATCACCGTCGAGCATTCCGGATTTAGCAGCCAGCATCGCGCGCGCGCTCACGCGCGCTCACGCACGCACCCACTCGCGCACACAAAGTGCCGAGGGAGCGCGAGCGCTCCGACGGAGACGGACAGCGAGGGAGAGGGAGAGGGAGAGAGAGAGAGCGGGAGCGAGAGAGAGAGCGGAAGAGCGAGAGAGCGAGAGAGAGAGAGACGGAGGGAGGGGGCCGTGCGCACGCAGACCGATGCGAGCGCACAAGAGCATCGCGAGTCTGAGCGGCGTGTGGGAGGTGCGGGAGGTGGTGTCCGAGCGGCCGCAGTCCTTCCCGCATTCCTCGCTGGGGATGGACCTCCGCGACTGGCTGCTATTGATTCCCGATTATGACGGCTGCCCCCATACCCTCGAGCGCTTCGCCGACGCGGTGCGCTACGTCGGCCGCCACCTCGGCCTCCACGGCCAAAGGATTCTCCTCCTGGCGCTCGGCTCGAAGCTCCGCGACAGGGCAAGGGACCTCTTTGAGCACCGCCTCCACCGACACCGCACCCCGGAGGAGCTCCTCCAAAGTCTCTGCGCCAGCTTTGGTGACCTCGGCGCCGAGGAGCTGCTGCTGCGCGACATGGAGCGCGCGAGACAGCGGCCCGACGAGTCCGTGGCCGAGTTCGGCGCCAGGCTCGACAAGATCGCCACGCGACTCCGTCTCATCTACGAGGAGGACCGGACCAGCGAGATGCGAGTCCGCGAGGCCAATAAGAGACTCCTAACCAAGGCGGCCCTCGCGAGCTTCCGCCGCGGCCTCAGGAGCCTCGAGGCGGAGGTCCGCGTCGGAGCCTCCGAGCCCACGAGCCTCGAGGACGCCATCAACCTCGCCGTCGTCCTCGAGAACGGCACGCGACGCCCTCACTACGCCTACCACACGCCTAACAGGAAGCGCCGCCGAGCCTCCCGCTCCCTCCCCTCCAACTCCAATTAACCGACAACCTGCACCAGGTCCAACAAACCCTCCGCCCCAATGAAGATTGACTCGTTGTAGCTGGCCATACGCCACCAGCCATGCACCACGCACCACTCCACTCCACTCCACGACGATTTCGACGACAATGAATAAAGTGTCGATCCAAACATCGCCACGCCTCTTCAATCTAAACGAACCGCACAATTTAAGCGCACAATTTAACGCACATGTTGGACGAGGAGTTACATTGAAGCGAAGGACAAAGCTATACGGGGCAAGGAAAAACTTGCAGTACTATCTGAAAAAATCCATTATTTCTCGATATAATGAGCGGGAGTTACGATCGGGGCAATTGTTTTAAACGCACTAGGCATGAGATATTCTCGCGTCCAAAGTTATTCGCCAAAGTATCGAATTATTGCGATAAAGTACACGCTTCCACCCTGTCCCAGCCAAACTCGAGCATTCCGTGAACGGGCAGATGGAGGGGGAGAGGTGGGGGAGAGGTGGGGGACCGCCCAGATCAACAGATACAGCGCCGAAACTTTTCCGTGCGACGGTCCCCTGTCCTACGAATGTAGATTCGCGTCATCGATCCTCCAGCGAGAGAAGCGCCACATGGCATTATCGCGCCTACTCCCCCTCCTCCCCCCATCCCCACCCTCCTCTCCGACTCTCCTCTCCACGACCGCCACCCCGGCCCGCTCGCTGCCAAGACAATACTCGGAAGGCAGCGCGGCTACAACGCGTAACGAGGAGTTACATGTTCTTTTTATGGGCAGCGCGAACAGCTCTCACAACCAACTGATTTCCCCGAGTTCTGTTGGCGACGGCACATGTTGCGTGGAGACGCCTCGCCCCTCCTTACCCCGAGGCTCCCAATTAATCTCAGCCGACGTCCTGCGACACCCACACCCGACCAGACCCACCAAACAAAAAACAACCTCCGCCTATAGGGCCGATGGCCCCGGCTATTACGGGCTGAGGTTGGCGGCTCTTGAAAAGAGAAACTCTTTGCGAGCGCCGAGGAATGCGCGATTCGGTGGGCGCAAGTGCGTCCTCGTTTAAGGGCAGCCGAATACGTGGGCATGGTCGAGTGTGTTGATGTTGGCCGCGGGCGTTTCGGGAATTCTGTCGATTCTGGGATTCCGTCGAGGTTTATCAAGCCTCGGCTCTCCACCTCCTTGAGTATTCTCTTGTCGCACGATCGTTGCTCGCTGGAATTTCAAGGCCAGGCGCACATTCAGCGGGCGCGCTTGGCCACGATTACGCGACCGAGGTGTTTCAAACATTGTCGGCGCACGTTCATCTCCACTCTAAATGCCGCTCTCGTTAAAGCTCTCGTGGCGCCGGGCCTCAAGTTGACCGGAGTTGATTATTGGGAGGAGGAGGGGAGATGGAGAGGGCGAGGATCGCTGAATATTGGAGTGGCCGGGGGTGGCCGGGGCGATTGGCTGCCGAGCGTGCGATTCGTCAGGCATTGTAAGTCGCCGAGCCGTCAAAGAAGCGTCGATTTAACGACCTTTCATCGGGCCAATAGCACAGTCTCTTTCACGCGCAAATCTATGTGGCCGCGGGCTCGGGAAATTCGCCACGGCGCATTAAAGCGCGCGAGGACGTGATGGGAGTGGAGAAAAAGCTGCGACGAGGTGTAACGTTAGCCAAGCCGTCGCTGCTCGTCCCAACGAGGTGCGCGTGTCCTCCGTACCCGCGCGCTCGTCTCGAGCGGACGGGTCGTGGGGTGGCGTGGGGGGGCGTGGGGGGCTGGGAAGAGGAGGAGAAGAGTAGAAAAAAGGAGGCGACGGCTACCGCGAATCGCCGTGGCTGTTACAATAGCCCCGAGCGGGCATTGAGAGGCGGCTTTTTCCTTGGCGAGGGAGCTCTTATCGCGAGCCTCCTACGAGCGAGCGAGCGTGCGACCTTCCGCGAGCAGGATCGAGGGTTAAGGAAACCGGTACCGCTGCTGAATTCCTCGGCTGAGCAGAGAGAGAGAGAGAGAGCCGGGGACGCGTGGCACGCGACTGAGCCGAGGATTGTCGGCGTTGATACGGCGTCGGATATCGCGGTCGGAGGTTGGGAGGTGAGACGAGTGAGCCGAGTCAAGGAACCTTGATTAGGCCGTGGAATGCGCGTACGGTTAGGGGTTAGCGGGAACGGGAGCTTCTCTTTGGTAATCCCCGGGGGGACTTCTAGGTGGATCCTTGGTTGGCTTATGGGGGGGTTATGGGGGGTTATAGGTGGCGAGGGAGCCGGGGCACTAAATTCTTGGGGGGCTCGGCTCGTGCGCCAAGAACTGGATGGGCATTCGCGGTTAAGGCGCCTATAGAAAATTCCAATTGAAAATTGTTTATTATTGGTGGGGTAAGCGGAAGTTTGGTTGAGCTCGGGGAGCCGTTCATATGTAAGTTGTGTTGCTCGTCGCCAGACGTTTAAATAAATTTCGCTTATCTCTCTCTCGTCCGTTAAAATATGTAAGGAGGAGATGCCAAGTTGTGCCAGTTGGCGGTTCGCGCGCGGCACTAAAAATTGTTTAATAACAACGCCGCCGCTTATTTATCGTCCGTAAATACGTTGGATAGAGGGGCGATTGCAAAAGCAGGGCCGTGGCAATAAAGTGACATTGTCTTGAGTAATAAAGTTGGGGGGAGGAGGAGCGCTCGGCCACTCGACTCTCCTCGAGAGGGCAATTTTTGACAAAAGGCGCAGCCTCGTAATCATCGATTATTCGCCAGCCGCGTAATTATCGACGTCGATGCTTAACCGCGAGTCCGACGGCGAGCCCCGGCCACTTCTTATCCGCTACCGTATAAATGTACGAGTGCGTACCGTGTCAATCTCCCGCCAGATGTTAATGCAGTGTGAAAGTATACGGGAATCGCAATTTCGCGCTCTGTCTCGTAATTCATTAAAGTCTCGCGAGTATTGCGAGGCAAAAAAGGGGGGGAAAGGATAGCTCTGTCACGAGGGGGGACTGATACCCGATAGATACGCTTTAACGATCTATAATGTTTCATTCGCATAACAGATTTGATTTCCCAGCGGTGGAATAATCTTGTTTTAAAATGATCCTTTCGCTTTGAACGGCGCGCTCTCGCTCCATCCATCTCGGGCGGAATTCCCATTATAAGGCCGAGAGCGGCTTCTCGAATCTAAAAAGACGTTGGCGAAATTAACGTCTTGCCTATCTAAATGCCCCTTTGTTCTCCAATTTGACAGTTTGCGTCTTGCGTGCGCTACGGTCGGAAAAGTGGCAGCGCTATTGCCACTATTTTTTACTAGATCATAAATACTTGGAATACTTGGTGCACGGGGCAGAGAGAGCGAGAGAGAGAGAGAGAGAGATTGAGAGAGAGATACACGCCGCGATGTTCGATGCTGCAAAACTAGGAAATTAATCGAGATAACAGTTTCCACGAGAGACATATCTATTATCGACTCGGCGTGAGAGAGAGACAGAGAATGGACGGCAATTCGCACAACACCTTGGAGCCTCATCCTCCCCCCCGCCCCCGACTCTCAGCCACTTTATCCCAAATGCAGTTTAGAAAAGACGATAAACGCCCGCGCTTACGCCAAACGAGAGCTGCAAATCCAGCATAATAATCAGCGTCCTTGGCGCGCTCGGTTCGCACTGGGCCCGGAGGGATCGACGCCCCCCAAGATCGCGCGATCGAAAAACTTCTAGACATTAGTCGTGGGGAGTCGATTCGGAGCTCGGCGACCCTCTAATTTTATCGGACGCCATCTTGATGCGCCGCTGGCGATCTCGCCTCTACGATCGGACCCCAACCTTCCAATACGGAAGAAACGGCGTCGTTCTGCAATCGCCTCGTTAGATTTATCAGCGCCGAGACGGCGGCGGGGGCGGCGGCGGCGGCGGGGCCAGGGCACGACGAAGCGTGAAGTAGAGACTACGACTAACGGTTAACAGGCTGCTATTGCCGATGCATCGGCAGTGCGAGGGCCGAGCGACGACAATGGCGTCGATGCGCTCGATTTTTGCGCGTTCGGGCGCTGATAAATTATTGTCCCAACAAAAGCCCCTCGACGTTTCTTCGCGCGAATGGTTTTTTTGCTTTGGCCGATTCGCCTTACCAATCGATCTCTCCTCGATCCCCGAGGCTTCCTAATCTAACCTCCGCACTCTCCCTCATTAGTCCACAGGGCGGGGAATTTTCGATCGCTACCGCTTCAAAGGGAGCGGGGGGGAGTAGGAGGTACGCTCTTTATATACCGGAATTCAATACCGGAAGGGACGTTTTGCTGGCGCTTTGTCATTGGTTTAAGAACTCGTCTCGCCGGCCCGAGACGCAACTCAATTTATCGCTATTTACGTAAACGCCCGCGTCTGCTCATTAATCATCTCCCGTTACATCGTCCTTCGAAGTCCCATCAATTAATAATGCCGAAGAAGGGACTCGAAAGCTTTAATATCTTAATTATTCGCTGGCCTGTCCTTGTCTTTAAGGATTTTGGTAGTAGTGGCCACTTGTAAGAGCGCGACGGAGAAGAAAGGCCTGCCCCTGGCCTCTAAAAGGTCCACAACTTTGAGGGCTAAAGGAATAATGGGGGGGGGGGGGGTTCCTCGCGTCTTCCATCCTCATCGTGATAAATATGCTGGGTGTTGGTGTAAAGGGAGCAGCTGCGACAATAGTAAGTACTTGGCACTGGATCGTTAATGTCGATTGATTTAACAACGTTAAGCGGCTATAACAAGCGCCGAGTCGAGCCCGAGATAGCGTGAGCGAGCGAGGGAGAGTGAGAGCGAGAGAGTGAGTGAGTCGATAGTGCGAGGTGCTCGCGCAGCCAATGAATATGGATACGCGAGAAGCTTGCGGTCTGTCACGCGAAGCCGGGTTACGAGTGTTTCCGATGATAAGCCCGTTAAGCGCGACTATTGGCCCCGAGGACACGACGGGGTCGGGAGTACCAATGGACGCGACTCGTCGGCGATGGGTAATTAGGGGAGTGGAATCCGGGAAACCCGGGGCCTGAAATTGCCAGGGCTGCTTCATTAGCCGGGGGGGTCTCAATGTCCCCTTTTGCGGCCCTCAATTTCGCGATTCCTTGTTCCTTAGTTCGAGCAAAGTGGCGCGGCGTCTTTTTAATCGGAGCCTCGTTTTAATGGACGTGCGACTTGTTCGCCAAGAGGCTCGCGCCTCGGCTTTTACTAGGACGTTAATTTCAAGCAGTGATTAACGACATATTTAAGCCCCGGGGGGGGGGGCTACTGATAATCTGATTAAATAAGCTCTTTCATTTTCCTGCGCCCATTATGTCTACGCGCTTAAACTTCCGACCGCACTTTTTCACATCGATAAGATTCATTGGGACGCGCGGCTCTCCTACGACGTGCGCGTCTCCATAAATTTTAGCCAACTTTTATGCTCCCGGCCCAGCGAATCCCCTCCCTCCTCCCCTACCACCCACTCTCCTCCACCGCCCCCAACCACGCAAATTCAGCGCCAGAAAGTACATTTGTATATCCGAGTCTCGCCCAAGAGTCCATTAATCCGCTCGATGGTGTGTCCGTGTATTTGTCGTCTTATGAAATTCAGTTTAAAGTGTGCAAAGTGCATTTATTCGCTGGCGAGAGAATAAGGTCGAGAACCTTAAGCGGGAGCGTAAATGCAACACATGTTTGGTAGACACCAAGTATTCCGTATGTGCCGCTGATTACGAATTGTGGCACGAAGACATGGCTATTAAAATTTATTATCTGCGAAAGCGCTCTTGGAAGCTTATGGTGTTCCACTTGAATAATTGTCGTCGCTGCGAGTGCGTCGAGCATGAGTAAAAGGTCGCACTGATTTTTAATGGCCGTTCGTGGCGATTGAAGGGGGCAAAAAGTATTTCCCTTATGCAATCTCTTGAGGTGAAATTATCAAATTCGTATGCCCAATTAATATCTCACTTATCAAAAGGGACGTTAAAAATTTAACGTTAATGGCTATGTTATTGAAGATGTTATTGAAGGGATCCAAGTTATTGGAGAAGATATTAAACGAGCGCGTAAATTTTGCTATATTGCAAAAAAACAAAAAAAGAATAAAAAAAAAAAACCCAAAGAAAGAGAAGGAAAAGTCCCTCATTCAGCACATTTTATGCAAAATTCAGCAGCTTCTGGCTGTACATTGAAAATTCCTAAATTTTCCCCGTAACATCGGCAAGTCCTTGTTTTATTAGAGCGCAATGTCTTTAATGAAATTAATGCGATTGTCGCCTGCGATGCACTTTAATGCATATTACCTACTTCGGTGTGTTTCACGGAAAATGTACTTCTCGCCAGAATGGACGGAATACCAAACTTGGTGAATTAATGTACTGACATTTATCATGGGGGAAGTGTACGCCTAGGAAAAGAATTAAAATTATCATTCGCTGTTTTCGACGCGCCAATTGATTCTTGCCCCGACTGGCCGGCAACTTGGACGAGTCGGAAAGCAGGAGGAGAAAGAAATAGGGCAGCAAGAAAAACAAAATTGTTAAAGGAAAGGAATAGGAGCATTTTCATGGCAATATTGGATATTAGCGAAGAGGGTAAGGACTGTCGATACGCGGAAATGGAGGAGGAGGTTTAGAAGACTTGGGTTTAGAAAATTCATTTGGTCAAAGAAAGAGAGAGAGAGGAGGTGGAGAAGGGCGGGGTGGGTGGTGGGGTGGTTGAGTGAAGGGGGAGTAAAAACCGTTGACCCACGCACATTTGCCGGGTTCTCTTGATATTGGAGAGTGTATGTTGGTGTGGCTCGGGCGTACACGTGGCTCGGCTCACGGAGAGGGACCCTCGCGTAAAGCGACGACGGCGGGGCGGGAATACGTGGACGTCGTCGTCGTCGTGCGGAGGTGGAGGAAGAGGAGGAGGAGGTGGAGGTGGAAGGGGAGGACGTATGCTCGCGCCCAGTCACGTCTTCGTTCCACATATCGGCGGCGTCGGCTGCGCCAATATACCGTTGGCCACCTAATTCTCTTCGGCGCTCGCATAATAAATGCGGCCGAGCAGCAAGGCAAAGGGAGCGCGTGCCGCCGACCTTGTTCCTTAAATAAAATTCAATCGGCTCGGGAGGAGGCAAGAGGCGAACGGGTTTGTGCGCCTGAGCCGCTGTTACGTCAGAGCCCGGGGGATGCAGGAGCGGAAGGAAGGCAGGTCTGGTGGAAGGGAGGGAGGGGGGATGGTGGGAGGGGGAAATAAGAATGCCAAGGCCCGAGCGGTCGAGTGGCTGTGATTCAAGTCGCGTGCCCAAACGGGTTTTTAAAAGACGCCGCTGAGAGGAGCCTCGACGATAATTATTAATGATTTCATCGCGGCTCGGAGCGCGTCCTGTTCGTGATACGATTTACGATGAAAAAAAAGGGAACGGGGACACGGACTTGTGTTATCGACATAAATTTTATTTACCATATGAGTGGAAACACTTGCAAATAAAGTTCTACAATGTTGGCTTTAATGAATCTATTGATCTTTCGTATTCTTTTGCAGGTACGTTTAGCCGGTATTAATTGACTGATCCAGGCGTATGTAGATCGGGTGAGTTGGAAAATTGATTTATATTGGATATATTATATGTGAGTGAGGTGAGTGACTAACGAACCTTATATCGAGCCCTTATATTTCTACACTGTGCTCAGAAAACACTGATAATTTAATATGAAAGATTATCCCATTTAGCGCATTAACAGTCCGATTAAAACTCATCCTTTTTCCACGGCTTTAGCATACGCGATAAATAAACTCTTCTCCCGTAATTTATTTCGCCTTCATTTACTCCTCCAACAGCTATCCTTCCCCTTAATATTTGCCATCTCAAGCCATTCAAATTGTACATAAATTATATGTTTGTTATCGCGCGCATTTATTTATTGTGTGTCTTGTGTATAAGCGAGCGCCACTTTATAATGTCAGCACTTTGCGTTAATGTGAGAGGAGTCCTTAGAGGCGTATAATATAGCCATTCAATTAGCCATTAAGTTTGACGAGGACAGCGTTTCTTCCACTCGCTATCGGATTCCCGTATTCTCGACCTTAATGTCTCAAATATCATTTTTAATGCAGCCGAGTTGGTAAACTAGGTGAGCCGAATGAGCATCGACAGCCTGATCGACAGCCCATTCCTCCACCACCCCCCACCCACACACACGATCAATAAGGCAATGCGGCCGAAGGGGCAATGGGAAGAGACTCGTGAAAATGACGAGACAATGTGCGTTCGGCCACGTAGCCCATTCTATCCATGGGATATTTAAGTGCATGGCGAGCGGTAATTAATTAGCTCCTTGAGTTGGAGTTGAAAAGGTTGGGAGGGCGTCGGGGCGACGTTGCGCAGCGTCGGCGCTGCCTTCTATGTTCCTCCCATGTTCCTCCGCGAGGCCAAAGCATCGGACAGCAGTCAGGCATATCCGTCTTGCAGAATTCCTTCCCTCGTGAGAAATAAAGGCAGAGTCGAGAGGCAGAAGGAGAAGTTTATAGCTCCGGGCGGGGAAATCTAGCGGCTCCTAGGACGGCCGAGTGAGACGGACCGACGGACCGAGCTAGTGACAGAGAGAGTGAGAGAGGCGCGGAGCATGCGAGAGACAGTTGGCCCAGTTAGAATCGCTTTGCTTAATTCGCCAATCAGATTGTGGGCATTTTTCAAATAATCACATTATGGGGCGAGAGTCGAGAGATTAAAAATTTCTTCGGCGGTCCTTTTGATATTCTAAGAGGGAGAGCACTACTGGCGCGTTGAAGCTACGTAGCGTAACGAATGAGGCGAGGGCCGCGAATTCAGACCAGATAAACCAATTCAAATCGATATTACGTGGCCGGACTATTTCTTAGGCGCGAGCAACGCTTTCAACTCGTTGAAAAAAAAAGAATAAAACGACGAAGAAAAAGAAGAAAAATTAATTAAAACATCCGCACGCACGTCATTGTAGAATAATGATTGAATAAAGATTGGCTTATATAATCGTGTTTTTTAGTGTCGAAAAAAAAAAAGGCAACGGTACATTTTCACGTGGAAATAAATATTTTCGTGCGCTTCCAGCTCTTCATATTGAATGAAAAAATATTCATACTCCGAGTTCCAATCGAATGTTCGATTCTTTAAGCAAGTTCCTTTTTTTTTTCTTTTTGTTTGTTTTTTTGTTTTTCGATACGATATTCATGGATGTACGGTCGGGCCAATTGAAATTAGCTTGTTTATAATGATATTTACAATCGACAGATAGAGGCTTAAGGGATTTATGAACTTTTGCACACAAAACACACACACACACATAATATGCGAGGGAGATTTTACATATTTCATAAATCCAAGAGAAATCCTTAGTTGGAAAGTATGTTAAAAGCGGTTCGAGTAGATGCATTTATTTATTGGGTGAAAGGGACATTTTTCAGTCCTCGTGCAATTCAAATAATTTTTACAGATGATTAAATTGAATTTATCCGTATGGGGTGGGGGGGGGGGGGGGGGGGGGGGCGGTATTGG
>JAPYYT010003165.1:0-18448 GCA_030522565.1 Ceratosolen corneri | reverse complement strand
ATTTATTTTTCAATAGTATGAAATGATTTTAAATGAATTTGAAGTTTTTAAAATAAATTCAATAATGCTAAAAGAATACTTTATAAACAAAGGTAAAAGTAATATTTAGATTTACATTGTTTTATATAAATTCCAATAAATCAAATTTTAATCTAAATTAATTTTCATTTATATTTAGAAGATTATATAGTATTTGTTTTTAATATAAAACTTAAAAAATTTTAAATATTGCAGATAATTTTTTCAACTTTTGTCTTTATTATTTATCAATTTTTTTTAATCTTTTAATCTTTTAATTTAATTAAAAAAATTAATATTTTTTATCAAGAAATCTTATAAATTTAAAGGTTATTACCCTAAATGTATTTGTAAAGTAAATGAAGTTATAAATAAATTAGTTTATTATATCAAAAATTAGATTGTTTTCCGTATAATAGAAATTCGGTGTTCTTCGTTGTTAAAATGTCTTTCCTCTTATTACAAATGAATAAAAAATTTGAGTAATTATTTGCATCTCTTTTCATAATTGTGACTTATCTACAGTATTAATTCAACCCATTATTTATAAATATTCACCCTTTTCGGGTATGTTCACTTTGAATTCGAATAAGCTTTGCTTAAAATCAAGTCGATTAAATTTATATTATGACTTCAAAACGAATACACTTCCAAACTCATTCCTCCATTTGATAAAGATTCTATATTTTTTAACCGTTTTATTCAATCTCGACGCAATATCTTTGAAAAACGCAATGCTCTCCGCGTCTATATTTCATACTACAAATACTGTGTGCCCACTAAGATTTGAGGATCTTGGATACTCGTTGCTCGATACATAGAATAAATATTTAAGTTACAGATGTTAACGCTTGACACAATGATAAGTATTTGGTCATGCAAAGAGCCGCGAAGGTGCTGATTATTTAAGATCAGGGTGGGGGCAAATACGAGGAAGCAGGTATTATTTAATCGCTATAGATAAATTAACAAGGCAGAAATCGAATGCAAGCGTTTAGGAATTGAGTCGAAGAGCATAACTAAACTATGCATTTGGAATAAATATATTTGATAGATTCGGAGGATAATTGAAATAACTCTGAGCTACTTTAATACTTAACTAGCAGTAATTTAAGTAGAATCTGATTCAAATAGAAAATAATCAGAAGATGTAATGGCGCACCTAATGATACATTCCAATGAAGTCACCGATGTTTTTTAATAAAATTGTAAAACTTAAAAGATTAAACATAGTTTAAATTGTTTAATATTTAAATATCAAACAGTTCAAAATAAATGTTATGTAACTTTTCTTGAATAGTTCATTATCAATAGGTTATCATTCTATAAATTAGCTTTTTTTCTGATATTTAAGCATGTATATGTTTATCAATTGAACTTGAATTGTTTTAACTTTAATAACTTTGCCGAATAAATAATAAAGCTCAATAAAGTAATTAATGGGTAACTTTACTGCAAATCATTATAATTTTTTTTTATAAATTTACGCTTTTAGAATTTAAGGCATAATAACCGTTATATTTATATCGCATTTATTTAGCAGCTTGATTCAACATATTATTCATGTAATTATGAGATAAAATGATTTAGTTTTATAATTGTTATCAATACCACATAAACATCTTAATCGTAAAGATATTGTTCTCATTTATTATAAATATAGATCAATTACATTTTTTCAATAAGTAGAATATTACACTTTACAGAAATAACCACCCCATTCGATTATAAGTATTGACGAAAAGAATAGATATTTCTGAAACTGTATTCAAATTTAAATAAGATGCAAAGTTGGCATTATTTATAAATTTTAAATCTTTGCTTTCAAATCTTTAATCATTTTTATTTCATCCTGTATAATTATCAAAAACACGAAGATATCAATTTTAACTGCGTCAGCACATATTTACATATATGCTCTTATATTTTTTATTTACAAAAATCGTTTACTATCATTTTAATTTTATTAAAATTAAAATTGACAAAACAAAAATACGGATAGATCAACTTGAGATTAATTTAATTTAAACATATACAAATAATTTAATTTATGACAATTATTCAATTAAACTATTTAAATTTAATTTCCTCTAATTATCTAATAATCTACAAGGAACGAATAAAACTACATAATTTTTTAACTTTTCATTTATTTAAATATGCTCAAAATAAATTTATTTCTTATAGTCTTTGATTTATAATTATCAATGTATTGTCGTTGAATCGTATTAAAGTTTTATCGAAAAATTCGGATGATAATATCCTTAATTTTCTAATCCTAATACTTATTTCAATGAAGTATAATTATTGTAATTGCTTAGAGATTAGCAATTAGGCACATACATTTTTAACAAATATAAACATTTGCGATATTCATTTTGCGGGTTACGTATCGATTTAAAATAGTTATTTGTTGCTCCTCCCAAATTTTTATTATAACTTTCAAAGCCATTAGAACAATAAAAATGACATATTATTAATAACAATATAATCGATTATATGTTTAGATTGATCATTACCATTGAAGCCTAAAATTATTTGGCTTAACAATAGAAATTCTTAAAAGTATTAAGTTGTTTTATTCTTCATTTTGATATAAATTTAATTTTAAAAACCATATAAATCATAGTACTAACAATTTTTCAAATTTATGTAATTTGTCAAGTGAAGCATTCATGTGTTACTATTTTATTAAAAATTACATAATTATGTAATTATATTTAAGCTATTGTTGATAATAAATGGAAGAGTTATAGATTATGATAATTTATTCATTGAATTAATAACTCTTCTAACTGGAATTTTTATGATTAAAATGCAACATCTCAAAACAATGTCCAATTTAATGTCATAATTAGATATTCATACTGGGAAAGATAGTACAAAGCTTACAAATCAACTAGCAGAATATTATCTCTTTAATAAACAAATCTTCCAAGTAAAATTAAAAACGTATGAAAAAAAAAAAAAAAAAAAAAAAAAAAAAAAAAAAAAAAAAAAAAAAAAAAAAAAAAAAAAAAAAAAAAAAAAAAAAAAAAAAAAAAAAAAAATAGAAATACCTATACGTGAATATTATTTATGTTTAATGGCTTGATTTACAGACTATTTAATTGTCAGTGAAATTCATAATCCATAATAATAAAAAATTTTAAATAAACATTTTACACATCGCTCATGTAGCACCAAAGATTCAAAAAAAGTCATCAACTAATTCCGACAAGCACATTGGAAATTAAGTTTAATGTTAACGAGATCGAAACGGTCCCGCATTTCTTTAATTGAGCGTCTCATCCACGCCCCTCCCGTCACTCTCTCCCGCCCCTTAGAATTCGTCGAACACTTCCCACGAAGTTCAGAATATTCTCCGCTCGAGAGCGACACTGTCAAGAAGGAATTGCGTCGCCCGCGTGAAATCGCGTGGACGAGCTAACGAATACGTGAGTCGTGAGTTTAGCCGGCATTCGAGCGATACGCATTTGCGAGAAAACATGGCGGGTGAGTTTTTCTACTTTTCGTTACTCCGTACACTTACGCACCCTCTCCTTTGTACATTTCAACTGGACTATACATAACCAGCTTCCAATTCATTAAATTCCATTTGTTGTTTGGCATTTGAGATGCAGTCTACTTAACCTTGTTTAGCTTATCTTGTAGGCTCTATACAATTACTCTTGATATGTCTGCTTGTCTGTCTTGTTAATGCTTAGAGCTACTTTTAAATCAATTAAAAGAGGTTACTCGGACTTTTAATCGTGGCTTCAAAGACGGTTTACAAATTTTCGAACGATCGAAGCATCTAATATTAGGTGACGATTTTAAAATAGCGAATACGATGAGTTAAAAGCTTCTTCCAACCACCACTACACCGATTCCTTATACCGTGGCGTTGTTCATATATACCACGTGATATGTAACAATACACGGGCGCGAGAAAAGGTGCGAGACAGTGCTAATTGTATAATCGCTGGAAAGGCGTGTTGGGGAGGGGGTTGAGAGAGCGTGGTCCAACACTCAAAGCATTCGACAATATTTTTTCCACTTTGGACTCTTTTATTTTTCCGTGACAAAGGTGCGCTCTCCGTTTTGAACGCTATTACCGCAGCTTAGTATCAGATTTTTGTGCTATAAGCAATAGCCGTCCATGTAACCGAGCAATTCAATCTGTCCAGAAATCAAGTTGGGCAAACTTGTGAACGAGGGCAAAACGAAGAAGGTGTACGACGTCGTGGACGATCATGACGTGTACTACATAGAGAGCAAGGACCGAATAACAGCTGGCGATGGAGCCAAAGCTCATGATTTTGAGGGCAAGGGTGCCCTTAGTAACGACACCAATGCCAAGGTCTTCAAACTGCTCAATAAGGTCGGCATTAAAACAGCCTTCCTGAAAACTGTGAACGAAAAGGGATTCTTGGCGAAGAAATGCGAGATGTTGCCCATCGAATGGGTCATCAGAAGAAAAGCCACCGGCAGTTTTATCCGGAGGAATGAAGGTTGCATTTTATTTTTTATTTAATCTCACCAATGTGCATTTATGAACTTGTAACATAAATTAGTCATTTTATTGTAAATAGTGGCATATATATATATATTGACCTTCAATAATACTTGTTTCATATCGCGGAAATTTAATACTGTGGTTATCAAGAAAATTTTACTTAACTTTATAAGTGCATATATTTTTTAATAATTTCTGACTTTAATTTTTGCAAGTCATATTATATATAGAAATTTGTATATTTGTCAAATCTCTTCAACATAAAATAGTTATCAATATATAATAGTATAATAGTTATGTCTGTAAACATTTTATTGAAATATCATACATCGTTTTGAATTAAATGCTTTTATAACAGTATTGATGAATTACAATGTTTAGGAAAATCTGTTATATATAAATTATAGTTTGTACTTTCACCTTAAAAACCTCTTTAAATTGACAGATCATATATCGCGATATTAAATATTATCCATATATTGTTAAATTTTTTATAGCTTCGTTTTTCGTAAATTTGTTTCCTCTTCAATATTTTCTGATTAATGATTTAAATGGTCCGTTCATTGTCGACACGAATTATTGAAAAATCGAATACAGAAGATATTTTGAGCATAAATAATTATAATTTAAAATATTTAAACGATGACAGCGCTTTGACAATATAAAGGAATTTTTTTCTTAACGAATTAATATCGATCGCTTTTTTAAAAATAATACAATAGTGAAACGTAATTGTATCAGCAATTATAATGTTTAAAAATAATTATAATGAGGATTAAAATATTTCATAAAAAAAAGTACTGTTTTATAATTCCGATATTTATTCTTGAGTTAGCCATTTTAACTAGAACCACTAAAGTAAAGACTGCACTCATTACAATTAACATTATTTGTTTATATAATTCAAGGAATATTCTCAGTTGCATTATATAATCATATTTAGAATTACATTTAAACTTACACGTTTATATAATTCAAAAAATATTTTATTTACATTATATAATGACGCCTAGAATGCGTAGAATGAGATACATGTTGCTGTTTTTTTTATTTATTTTAAATATCTAACGATTATATAATGAAGTGCATTAAATTTTATAGAGCTAGAAATTAATACGAATGCTTGTAGTTCAATGAGAAGCAAAATCAAATAAAAATAAGCGTAACGTAAATTTCATTTATCGGTCTAAGATTTAATCACCAATATATCTAAAATAACTAAAATAATAATTTATTTCAACTTGACAATTTTTTTTTTATAACAAATTTATATTAATTTCTTAGTCGATCAGATAAGCTTCATGTTGTCTTGTATGGGTTATTTTTCACTGTCAAATTGTTATTTACATCTATATTTGAATTTACTCGGCATCACATTTGCGGAAAAGTTATACGAGCTGGCAAATGATCAAATGCAATTTTGTATTTGTAACTAGGGGTGCCGGAGGGCTATCGATTCCACCCTCCACTGCTGGAAACATTCTATAAGAATGACATGGCTCACGATCCTCAATGGAGTAAAGAGCAAATTATCTCGGCTCGTTTCGTATATAACGATACTGTGATCGGCATGAACGAATACAACATTATGTCGCGCACGGCTATCACCGTATTCGAGATCCTAGAAAGAGCTTGGTGTACACGAGATTGCGATCTCATCGATATGAAGATTGAATTCGGGATTGCGGGTAAAGGAGAAATCGTGGTGGCCGATGTAATCGACAATGATTCTTGGAGGTTGTGGCCCGAAGGCAAGAAGGAGCTAATGAAAGATAAGGAGGTTAATTTAGACTTTATTATCCAAATCTTTGCATAATCAATTCCGCTCGTTTCAAATCAAGACATTTGTTGCCATTTATCTTGTTCGACTTCTTTTATGTAGCAAATTAAAAGATGTTTACATATGTAGCTCGGGCTAAATAATTATCTATGATTATTTAAGATTTTTGTTTTGTAAAATTCAGGCAAGTGTAAACAAATATCTTATTCAAATTCTAATTGAAATAACACCAACTATAAAATACTACAGCTAAATTAAGGAGTGCATTTTAGGCATAAATTACCTACAACCGATTAAGAAATTATTTAGAATTTAAAAATAATAATGCGGATAAACGATTTAACAAAATAGTCGATATTTTAAAAATGAAATTATGAAACTGTATACGCAAATAATTATTTAAATTCTTAATAATAGTATCCAGTGAATAGTTTAAAATGTGCAATAATAAAAGAATTCCTATTTAATCAAAGACGTTTAAATATTTTCTTAGTAATATTCTGTTTTCAATTTCTTTTTTTAATATTAAAAGCTTACTATACTAATAATTGGAAAAAACTTTTATTTAATTCTCAAACTTAAAATATTGCATGATGAGTTGAATTTAACATATTCTTTGATATTTCTTTAATTATATACTCTTAATTAATTTTAATTTTAGTTAAATTTCAATTATTGACTATAAATTAAAATTAATAATAATTTCATTAAATCAGAATATATAAATAATTAAATACATTTGGATTGTGTTTGTTCAAAAGCATTCCTAATTTAACAAATTAATGACGGACTTTATATACGTTCTAAATTATAAAGTTTGTAAAATATTTATTGATATAGTATGCATAAATTTGAATCTCTTTGTGTGTGTGTGTGTGTGCGTGCGCGTGTGCGCGCGCGCGCGCGCGTGATCTGGATAAATAGGATATCTAGTTTTTAAATATTTAAGTCTTGATTGACTGTTGCTCAATTGCAACATAATGTAGAATCTGTATGAGATTTTATAGAGTTTTCAAAATTCATATTATTTATATTTAAAGGCAAATTTAATTTCTTTCCAATGATTGAATTTAAGTTCTGAAGTATTGGATTGTATTGAATTAAAGAAAATAACAATCGATCCCACCACTTGAAATAACAATCAAACTAAAGCACAATCATAATTGTTCATAAAAATACACCGCAATTAAGTAAAAAAATCAAAAGAAAGATGATTTTCATAGGTTTACAGAAATCTGACAGACGTAACTCCATCCGATTTGGAAACGGTGAAGCTCAACTTTAAATGGGTGGTTGACCAGTTGGAGTTTCTCATATCACCAATACCTGCGGATGTTATTATTTTCATGGCCTCCGAAAGTGATAAGTGCCACAGTGAAACCATTGCCAATCATGCTCGTGGTCTAGGCTTACAGTCCCAACTGAGAGTGTGCAGTGCCCATAAGAGTACCGAGGAGACGCTGCGCATACTCGCCGAGTACGAGGGTAGCGGCAAAAAAGTAACACGTCAACTATAATTATTTATCGTTAAACTATTGATAATAAGAAATATCCGACTTACTATACGATTAAGTAGAATAAAATAGCCATTTGTACTAGTAGAGAACGATTTCTCAAAATGACGCTGTTCTCTGTGCATATATTTTTTCGATACTCACCGAGGATCTTCAATTTCATAATTATAATGCAAGTTATTGAATCGTTAAATATCTAATGCACAACTGCAATGCTTGTACAAGTCTACTAATCTTATCGTTTTGCCTTTATCATTTTATAATTTTTGAATTTGAATTATATTTTTAATGCAAATCTTAAAATAGTGGTTTCTGATTTCCTCTTAAATCTCTTTTACTCTCGTAAACTCGTTGGCTCGACTGTACATGTATTTGGAGCCTGCGAAGGCTTAATCAATCAACCAATTAAAGTGATAAAAACTATAGTCAATGTCAGAGATATATTAACGCTATTATTGGCATTTCCTTCCCATCTTATCAGTTTTTCGCTTAACTCGTTGGCTAATCAACTTACGTTGTTGCTCATCTTATTTTAGGTGGTGCTAGTGGCTGTGGCTGGCAGAAGTAACGGTTTAGGTCCAGTGCTGTCCGGTAACACAATATTTCCTGTCATCAACTGTGCACCCGGCTCACCTGCAGATCAGGTTCACGACATATGGTCATCTCTCAATGTTCCATCAGGTGAGAATAAATCACCGAACGTCGACCGCAATAACAAAAACGATTCTTGACAAATGCTCTGTTTTATCCGTTTTCTTATACTTGCGTGATAAATTTTGTCAGATATGCGCCACGTTGACAAATCATTTTGAAAGAATTATGCCATTTTTAAATAAATTTATAAAAAAAAACACTTTAATAACTTTAAATTGTCAATTAGCTGTAATGCATGTATTGTAGTAAGTCGCGCAATTCCTACAAATATTGCTTCGATAAGAATCACATAATTGTTACATAAGATCAAGATTAAAATAATATGAAATTGCTCAAAATAAAATGCTTATGTTTTAAAACCTTCTAACGAGTTATATAATAAATTAATAAATGAAAAGGATCCATTAATTTTCACTTTATTTTTTACGATTTACTAGTGTAAAATATCGTTAACGGTGATTCGACTTTAATCACTAATGATTAATAATTAACAGCACGTTAGTTCTAATTGATTTGTGAATTCTTACGCGAACATAAATATTTTGTTTAATTTTGATATATTGTTGAAGTCATGAAACTCGGTTAGTAAATTTCTTGGTAATACGATTGAACATTTTCAATATTCTTAACGCGAAAAATAATATTTAGTTTGCAGAATTTACAAGCATATTTTTAATTTTATTTATAATACTTGTCAGTATACATATTTTTACACAATTATCATGTTTTTGACGTAGGACTTGGATGTACCACTGTACTCTACGCACAAGCTGCAGCGCTTGCGGCTGCACAAATTCATGCTCTCCACAATCATATAATCTGGGGACACTTGCGAGTCAATCAGCTTGAAAACTTTATAAGGCTTACACATAGTGATAAAACGATAAAACAGAATTTCCCATAAACGCTTATAAATGTTTACGGATATTTACACATTCCTTCGAAAAAATTGCGTCTATTTGTTTACGTTAATGTCATTTCTACTCGCTTATTTCTATAATTACTGTATACATTGTATCGTTATTTGATTATCTGTTAACTGCAAATCATTTGTATAATTATTTTGTTTCTTTATCTTTCCATACACATTTTCATTATTTGTGGCTATTGAATATTAATTATTAAGACAACGTAATTTGCTATTTTATAAAACTGTTATTCATGATAGCGCTCTCTGTATATGCTCTTTTATTATTTCTTTTAATTATACTTTATTGGCTGCAAATTTACAATATTAATTTTTTCCCAAATTGGCCAGTATATGAATAGTTAATAAGATTTTTAAATAAACCAATGTCATTACATATTTGTTCAAATTTATTTTTTAATAATAATAATAATAGATTTATGCTACGTTTGATTCTGCTGTGCGAGAATTTCGATTTCCGTTACTTCTTTTGGACAGCTCTTAGTTAGAACTTCAGGTACATCTTCGTGAATAAAAATGTTGTCCTCTAATCTAATCCCAAGGCCATGAAATTCTGGTGGAACAAACTTATTTTTGGAGTTCAAATAAATACCTAAACATCATATAATTCATTAATTATTTTATTCATACTATGCATCGCAAATTAACAAAATAATTATCAGGTATTGTATGATCTATTATTAAATAACATTATTATCTAATGTAAATAGCACAAAATCAATTATGTTATCAAAATAAATAATTAAATACATCTTCTAAATTGAAGTGTTAAAAACAGCAATATTTGATTACTTTTAAATATACAAATTATAAAAATTAATTATTTCATGTAAATAATTTTTAACCCATGATTATACATTTAATTAAATTAATATTATCTCCTAACGTATAATAAACAAACCTGGTTCAATAGTTACAATCATTCCTGGATGAATTGGATTACTTGGAGAAATTTTCATTGTATCATGAACATCCATTCCCAAATAATGACCAACATGATGAGGGCAACATTGACGAACTGCCTCCATCAATTGAGCTGTACTTAAATTTTTTGATATTATACATTCTTCTTGTAGTCTTTTGCCGAGTAGACAACACATATCATGATAAACTTTATCAAGACTTGGCATTTCTTTTAATTTTTGTATTAATGTCTTTTGAATATCCAAAATAATTTCATATAAAATTCTTTGCATTGGTGTGAAAGTACCATTAATTGGCCATGTTCTTGTGATATCAGAAGTATATCCATGGTATTCACAACCTTTAGATATAAATTTAAGATTTGTTACACATATATATTCATGATATAAATAATTATTTTTTAAAGTTTATGTCTGCTTATGAATTTATAAAAGTAATTATAAATAATGCAAATATTGTATTTACTTATTGTTTCAATTTAAATGAAATCTAAATACATATTTCATTTATCTTGTTTAAAGTAAGTAGGTAAAATTGAAAGAATTTAAAGATTGTTTAGTAAAAACTCACCAGCATCCATCAAAACCATTTCCTTATCATACACAATTTGATTATTTGCAATATAATGAATAATGTTTGCATTTTTACCACCTGCTACAACTGGTGGATAAGCTAAAAATTGGGCATCTCTCATCCGACTTTCATAATCAACAATAGCAAATAACTTATGTTCACTCATCCCTACTTTTGATTTTTTTATTGTTTCTGATATAGCTGCAGATGCAATTTCACAACTTTTTCTCATTAAATTTAGTTCGGACTTAGATTTAATGACACGTAGTTCGTGAATAAAACTTTTAGGGCAATTGAATTCTTGTTTATTCAATGTTTTTACAAGTTCATGAATCTTTTTATGGACTTCCAGTTGAATAATATTTGCATTATCATACCAAATAATGCTATTTTTATTTAAATTTAAAAAAGATTGTAAAATGGAATGAAATTCTGACACTGGAAATACCTGGTCAACTTGAAAGAAAGATAAAGCTGCAGTGACACCTGTTCTTGGACCTTCCCATAATTCTATTTGTGCATTTTTTTCTTGCATAAATAATGTTGATGTATAATTGTCATTTACTGCCGTCATCAATAATATAGAATCAGGATCTTGACAGCCAGTAAAATACAAAAAATCGGTATTTTGTCGAAAAACATATGGTATTTTATCTGACATATAAACTTTAGAAGCAGATGGTATTATTACAACATGTGTGGTGAATTTTGAATACGATTTGTTTACGCACAAAATTTTCTCCATAAGCTTATTACGCCTAGCTTGGAATTCATTGACTTGAATGCCTGGTATAACTTCTCCTTCTTTTATAAGATGCGAATGTGTCCAAGGTGTTGGTTGACCATATGCTATTTGTTGTATAACATTTTGCACAGTATTCTTGTGCTGTGATGCTACATTTTTGACTGCTTTCGAAGAACATCTTGTGATTGGTCGTAAATCTTGAAAAATAAAATGATTTTAGAAAAATGTAAGCAAAATGAAAATCTATTATGTTATTCAAATTAAATGATTTACAACATAATTTGTTTAGGAGGCACACAATGTAACCTATAAGAGTACTGTTATTGATCTATTATGTTTTTCTTTCAGTAATTTGTCTTACTTAATTTGTTGAATGGAAGTCTTGAAATGCACTTTAGCATGTACATAATTTTTATGCAAATTAAAATTTTTTACCTTAAATTTAAAAAACTGAATAAACTAAAATTGAAAGTCATTTCATTGATTATGAAATCATGTTCAAATAAGAAAGACACCACAGTCGTGCTATACATTTTATTTGTGCGCGTGTGTGCGTGCATTGGTTGTTTGCGTACTGCACGTCACATTCAGCTACCGATTGTTTGATTTAGACGTGACTTTAAATTTTGATAATAATATTATGTGAGAAACTAATGTTCGATTGATTTAAAAAGTTTTAATCTTCACGTGAAGTTTTTGCTTAAATATATCTAAAGTTTAGATTTTTATAAATAGAATGAAAAATGAAACTTAACAATGGTCAATTATTCATTAAACCCTGTGGTCAGCATTAATTAATAAATAATATACCTTAAAATAATAATAAGAATTGAAATTAGCTTCAGTTTCAATCTTAAATATAACATTACGCTTTAAAAGCTAATGTATTTGAAATTAGTGCTACTTCATAAATCAAGTTTTTAAGGAATTATCATTAAACATACCAGATGAGAGTTTTAAAATATAAAAAATGGTTATAACAATGATTGACACTTAATAAATTTACAATACTCAAGCAAATTAACGTTCAACTGCTCGTATTCAACATCAGCTTCTTTCTTCCCGCCGTTCGTAAGGCATAAATCGTAATGAGTGGCGCTTTTTCCCTTCTTTGTCAATTGTCACGCGTATCATTATACATATATTAAAAATACACAAAAACATTTTTGGGCATTCGTTGTGAAAACACAAAGCGTGACTCAATGAAAATGATCAGTGCAATGAAACGAACTCTTGAAGACTGAAAAAACTGTGAGAAATATTTTATCTAAAACAAGCAAAATCGACTTTTCCTTTAATAAGTAAGGTTATTTTTTTTTATCATTTTTAATATAACTATTTGTGTAATATTTCATATCAGTCTTTTTAGATTAATTTACATATTTTTTTTATATTAAAATTCTAGGATTTTAATGATGGATTTCATAGGCGAATTAGAAGATGAATATTTTGAACAAACGTCCGATGATTTATCTAGTATTGATACAACTGATGAACTACCAAGTGATTGCTTAGATTATAAAGAGAAAACATCTTTTCAAAAAGAAATACTTACTAATAGACTCCTGCCATATGCGGATAGGCTTGATGATGAAGCTGATGCTTTACTTGCAAAAATTAAAGCAAACTTGGGACGATCTGTAATGTTGAGAAAAATTAAACCTGATTGTGTCATATGGTCAAATATGTTATACAAGTAAATCATTTCTAATTTATTAATTTTCATTAATAATGCATTAATTCCATTATAGATTTAAATATCTTATTTTTTTAGATATATAACCTTATATGACTTGAGATTTACAAAAGAAGATCACATAACTTTTATTAAAGTGTTATACGAATTAATGACCATTCCAAATTTAGAACCTGCATTAGTTGGTATCTTTGGTTATCATTTATATATAATTATAAGGTTTTAAAAACATATATTTATAATTAAAACTCTTTTATAAGAATTACATGATTTATTTATTTTAATTATTATTTAGAAAAAATGATTTAATTTCACCTAAAGAATTGGAATTATCATGGAGGCCTTTGTACAATTTATTTTTCTGTATGACAGCAAGAAAACCAATGCAAATCTCTTTCCATCATTATCCCAGTTATTTAAAAAATTTATTAGAAAGTTTGATATGCGTGGCAAAAGTGTATTTTCCGGTAAGATGAAGTTTACATTTTATTGAAATAAATGTATATAGAATTCTAATATATTAAATTTTATTTAAATGTTAATATTTCTATAGGTAAATACAACGCAAGAAATATTAGACGAATTAAAACCTCAAATATGTCCATTTTATACTTATGTGATGCAAATGACTATGAAAGGTTTTCAATTGTTTTTGCCAGTACAATTAGCTCCAGAACAGCATTCCCTTGGATATGAATTGTGGTTTCATGAATTAATGGACTTGTGGAAAGTCTGTAATTCCAATGCTCATACATGGGGGAATCATGTGATGAACTTAATATCAAAATTAGCATATTATAATATTGGATACATTGACTGGGAACCTTATATGCCTTTAATGTTTACAAGATTTGTTCAAAGCTTTAATTTGCCTGTTTGCTATAAGAAAATGAGATATAATAGTACTTGTAGAATTGCACCAAATTTTATAGGTCTCTGGATTGCATCAGTTTTAGTTAGTACAATTAAACTTTAAGGTAATTTTAATTTTATTCAAGTTTTATAAGTTATTAATGACATTTTTAGGGAAGTAAATCTAGCGCACAGATTTATTTAGACAAATTTTTGAAGACTATTGAAACTTACTTTCATCCAGCTAATTATGGTTCGTGGCTGAAAAAACTTGGAGAATTATTCGTAAATATTTCATATTTTGTAGTTTTAAGACTTCACAGGTAAGAATTATATTTGTGTGAAAGCATACTTCCAAATTCTTAAATTCATATTAATTTTTGTAATTGAATTTTTGCTTAGAGAGCGATATCAAATGAATCAACCAAAACCAACATGGAAAACACCAATACCTGAATCACATAAATTGACAGATACTGATATTGATGTATTTGTTAATAGTATGATACCAATAGCTATGACTGGTATCTTTAATAAACGTTGTTCACCAATATTCTATGATGCATTGCATTATCTTGCTATAATGAGACCAAATCTGGTAATACCGAATGTTGTAGAAAAAGTTTATCCTACCCTTGGTAGTGATATTGAACCTCATAAACTAATAACTGCTATGATGTGTATGATTACAGTATCTCGACCATTAGTTCAAGGATCACATATTCCTAATAAAGGTAATAATTATTAATTTATTGCCTTGATTTTAAAAAAACTATGATTTGTAATTTTAATTGTTGAGAAATTTTTTTAATTATTCCCTTGGTATAAACGTTTTAGCAGATTATTATTTTATTGTAATGAAATTAATAAAATTTGAATAAAAAAATGAAAGTACTTTAATTAATTAGTAGTGACAAAATGTTATTCATACAAAGTACATCATAATACGGTATATTGTTCGTGATTATTTATTTTATTTTCCTTAATTTTTACGAAGAATTTTAAATGCTTTCGTATTATCAAGAATGTATATTTAGGCAAAAGTGTTAGTTTGTGATCTATATACATTCTTTCAATTTGCGAATTATTATCTTTTAATTTTTTCTTATTTTTTTTATTAATTTTTTTTTGGTTTTGATCCATAATTCATTCGAAACATTTTTGAATATTATTAAACTACCAATCAATTATACAAAATTACAATAGTGAATTATTTTTGCAGAATATGCATTTCAGGAAGGACCACTACATGTTTTACCGCTACTCTTTGCATCACTGTCTGGTATAGATCCGAACGATGTGAATAAATGTTTTGTAACTTTTAGTCTCATTACAACGTATGTGACGATGATCCCCATTGTTGACTGTTCCAAATCCAAGGCCAAAATGAGCGATGACGATCGTCTTATATGTGAAGAAACCTCACGTTTCGAAGATTTTGTTTTGCAATTTATGGATAAGGTTTTCGTTTGGATAGATTCAAGTTCCGTCGTACCCGTTCGACTTGAGAACAATACGAACAGTAACGGCAGGAGTCGCTCCGAGACGATGCTGGAATCGGCGCTAGATCGAGCTTTTTCATCTATGTTGCGACAGACGAGTCACTCAATATTTTTAAGCGCGTTAAATAAACTACGGACTTTCATTGTCGAGCATGTGCTTGAAACTCAAGTATCCGGACAGTTAGTCGCCATTCTGTGTAAAGCTTTTAGCAGTGTCAACAGTGCGGAGACACTGAGGTCCCTCTTTCCGTTCCTGTCGGAGAAGGTTCTCGATATTATCGGTGATGAGGACGACGTTATTAAGGCCGAGAATCTTGACAATCATCTGCTTTATCCACTATTGCTGCTCAATCGTTTGGTATTTACTCCCGGAGATGCGCTTCTACCTTACATGGACACTCTTCATAAAATCATCGAAAAAGTTATTTGCTTGAAGTCACGAGAGGGAAATCTTCTCGGTTGCTTCACACTCAGCAATGTAATGCTATCGCTTTCAAATGTAATGAATATTAATGTGGAACGAAATCTCGATGATCCCGAGTATCTGTACATCAAGGACTGGGGCGAGACCGTTAAGGTCAAGTCAACGAAACTGAAAGTATATGTTCCTGGAAAAAAAGAACATGAGGCTTTGCAAGTTCTTTTTACAAAATTCTTTATGCCAACCATTACATCGATACAGAATTTTATTAAAACAGAAAATTCTTTATCTCGGTAAACAAGTGTTTTTAAGCACAATATGTTTTATATTTGACAAAGATTATCAAATAATAATTTTAATTTATTTTACCAATACTTTCTCTTATTTTAAATATTCGTTTAGACATTGTTATTTGTTATAGAATATTTTAATATATGCAAGATACGCTTTTGTCTCAATTAAAAATTCATTTTTAATTCAAAATTGATTAAACTCTGACTAATTGTTAAAGTATTAAAATATTTTATTTCATATAAACGAATTAAATATACTTTGAAATATATAATATATTATATACAAATTCAATTAACGATAGTTTGTGAACATTTTTGTCATGCTTTTTAGAGATGAATTACAAATTGCATTAAGAATTATATTCAACATTTTGGATGGCTGTAACTCAGTATTGCCATTTTGGACAGAGCCTCCGCTTAAAATTAAACCTTATGAAAATGCCATCGAACGATTAGAACCCATACTTGGCACTTCGGGCGAAATACAAATGCCCGACGGTAGTAATGTTCGATGTTTTTTGGTACAAACTATGTCAGCACTTCAAGAAATAATGTTGAAAAATGTTGAAGATGACACAAGAAGTTTAATCATACTACAACTGGTAATTCATGATATTTTCTAATCTTACAAATAACTTTATATGGTAATTAGTGCTTTAGACTTTGCAAAATAAAGGATGCTATATCTTTTCATTTCTTCCACAATTTTTAATGAATAAGTTTTACCTTGGATATAACTATATATGCACATATTTTCTTAATATTATAGATTTGGCAAAATCTTCTTCTCGGCAAATTGCGGATGCCATTGGACTCGAGTTTTAAATTTTCAACAATATTCTTCGATAGTATTTCAAAGGTAGTTGAAAATAAAATGACTGGGAATAATGGTTGGTTACCTATACTTATACTGGAACGCGCCAATTTGCAACATCAAAAGCGTAAAGTATGTACTACACCAGTATTTACTGAAACTCATAAGACTATCTTAATCAATGTGTTAAAATTGAGTACTAGTCAGTATAGTGTAATAAGATTAAGGGCTCAAGAAACGATTCAACTAGCACTTGGATACTTTCCAAATGCTTATATAGTCCTGATACCGAAAATTATTGAAATCCTTGAGCGTGATCCAATAGTGAACCACAGTGCTTATAAAGTTAGTATTAATCATTTTTACTTTATCATACACCTAACGCATAAGTACATATTGAATTTTTAATGCTGTATTAAATTAAATTGTATTAAATCTGTAATTTTTCAGGGTATTTTGTACTTGATAACACGAAAAATAAATGACCACGAATTTCTGCTAGTCAAACAAGATTGGGAATTCATTAAAAGCTTATGGCCTGCTTTAGTATTGTCTAAGCCTTCTGAAAAATTGTCCGTTATTCGCTTGAAAGATAGCATCGTTGATTTGGTTAATGAAACATTTTATTCGACAAACATCAATTTAGAAATACCCGACTCTTGTATAACTGCTGCGGCAAATTTTTGGAATAATAATATAAAGCTAAGTCCGCCGCAACCTACAGACGAAGAAATTGAAAAGGGAAAGGAAAATTTGCGAGTATCCGGGGAAAATAGCTTGAAAATATATAATGAAATTTTAGATAGTCTTTTGAATGCTTTATTAGAAAAAAACTTACATTGGCGACATCGATTAATGGCTATGAATTTCATTTATGTCTTACTGCATCCAGAGCATTTATTCTCACCGAAAATTGTGCGTTTTTTTCTTAACGCATTAATACATGAATCTATAGATGAGAGAAAGGTGGCTTTGAGAATGTTAATGTACATTTTTAAGCAACTTAAGAAGAAACACATTAAGGTGATTTATTAATAATAAGAAAATGATTGGTTATTTTAGTATGTAATTCAATTTATTTTACATCGAGAATGTAATTTTTATTCTAAACTTAAATATTTTTTAGTTTGTACATACATATGTATGCAGCGTAACTTTTACTCAAATTAGACAAATCGTTATGTTCAATTCTTACCGTTAATTTTTAGGAATTGAACTTACTCTTTCTTATGATAC
>JAPYYT010003161.1:0-14277 GCA_030522565.1 Ceratosolen corneri | reverse complement strand
CGTCGGTACTACCTCTTTGTTTGTGAATTGTTTTCAAAATATTCGAAATGTTTATGATTGCCAGATGTGTCCCGATAGCCTACGAATAAGATTAGAAAAGTACGACGAGTATTTTATTTCTCTCGTAGGTGACCTCCGTTTACGACCGTGTTCACTCGGACTGCGCCTCCATAGATCGACCATGGTCGAATAATATGCACGTCCCTTGCAATTCGACCCTAGCAACAAACAGCTGACGAGACCTTCTAGGTACAGTCGCATAAACTGTCACTTTTCTGAATATTCTTAATGACCGAGACAAATTGGAGCTCAAGAAAACCCTTTCATATATTAAGACAACGGCGCAGCTGCGCTAGCCGCACAGCCCGACGGCCCAGGAGCGCTTCCAACACTACTCCGTCGACGCGCAGCCCTCCCCCACCTAAAGGTCGCTGACATTTTTGGTCAGAGCTCCAATGACAAGAGAAAATTAGTCTCAAACAAACAACATTTTCGTCTCTCAAGGAATGAACTATGAGTCCACCCCTACCCTCAAGAAGCAGGATAAGAATCAAAACTAATGAGTGCGGCGCTGCGCGTCAGAATCGTCTTAGATCTGGAAGGTAAACCTTCAAGTGGTCTCGTGAGAAGACAATCCAAGTCAGCCATTGGGAATAAAAGAGAAGCTTCCATCCTTCGCTGATGAAGAGTCGCTACATCAACGCTGCACTTCCCTGCTAGCACCTTCGCATCCGACTGCTGTCCGCATTCATTGTCTCCAAGTTCGACCGGCACCAACGCCCGACGCGGACGACGAAGGTAGGACCTGAGCAACAATAAAGGCCAGTATCGACTGAATTACATCACATCATTGAAGTAAGGCCTGTCGTACTCCAGGTGTGCTTCGACACGTAGAGCTGGGCGCCTACGTAAATGGGTGATAGCTAGAATCCTTCAAAACAAATTTTATACATAATTAACCGTACTTTCGAACCTCGCGGTATTCAATTCATGACTGAATAGTGCGGTCGCGCGGGAGCAATTCAATTAAATAAACTGAACCTTAGAATATAGACAATTTATTATAACTACGAACAATCCACGCTTCGCGGTATTTCAATCACAAGTGAATAGTGTGATAGTGCGGGTTTTTTAATACAAATTAATATAAAGACAAATAACATATTATTTCAATTCATTCGGTAAAGACCATAGTTGCATTCATTTTCGTATACTTTCAATAAACCATAGTTTTACAGCATTACCTACCCCGTCTATGTCTTACTTTCTTTCTACCCTGCTATCTCACCCCTTCTACGACCGGCTTCTCCCCTCCTCCACCTCGGGGAGTACACACTCGGGCTCTGATCCGAACAGTATGAATATCAGAAAAATGACTGCAGTCTGTGTGCTACATATTTTTGTTGTTCTAAGTACTGAATAGAATAAATATTAATAGGTTGGAAGTAATTGTGGTCGCTGTTAGAAGTAATTGAGTCTGCACATTCCTTGCAGTTTAATTTATGTAAAGTGCCCCTCTTCATTTCTTTTTGGGAGGGGTTAAATTCAGTTATTTGTTCTTAATTTGTATTACTTATGATGATTGTTTATTGATATTCCCGTTTTATGAGAACGGTTAGAGACAGAAAGAAGGAGAGGTAACGTACATTGATTCTTAGAATTCTTACACCGACATTGAAATAAATTTGTTTTGCTGTAGGAAAAGCAACAAAGATAAAGGATAAGATAACAAGGGTCTCTATTTACACATTCTGGCAATCATAATATACAAACAATATATATATATATATATATGAATTTCCAAACAATACAAATATAGCTGTGACAGTTTCGATATCGAATGGAATCCCGAACAGAAGCAGATCATAATTTTTGCTCATAAATTTGATTAGTGTAATTAAAAGCATCAATGATTAGCATGAAATTGAGTGCAAAAATTATGTAATATGTGTGCGGATTTCTGTATAACTAATATAGATATAACACGAAATTAGTGCAAAATCAGCGAAGAATTAAGGCTGTGAAAATGTTAATTTGATTTTCAATTGCTAAAAATAAGATTACCTATTTGTCACAAGACAAAATAAAATGAAATTCAAAATCTTCACATTACGTTATGAATGATAAAAATGTTGAAATTTTTAAATTGGGACTTATTAGGTTAACAATATAATACTTAAGTTTATTTAAATTTGATTTGTATTTCAGAATTCGTGAATTAAACAATTTAAGAAAAAAAAATATTCATGAAAAAGCAATAAATATTTACCTTGCCTTTGTAGAGACTGTTATCCAGGAAAGTTGTAGTCAATTAAATGACTAACAAATATGACTACTAAGTTGAAACAGCTTTTAAACGGAGATTGTGTTTTGCAACTTCATTGCGCTGGCCAAATACCTTTTACAATATCGATGGAATAACTATGCTTCAGTGTGTACTCGTCTATCTTTCATTCCGATTTTAGGATCATATGATATAGACCAAGAAAGATTGACGCACTTGTCTACAGTGATAAAGTACTTCGTAAATTTCAGAAGACACCACCATTTACCGATTTATATGCAAAATTATATAATTATATATCATAGAACATTTCTATCTCAATCATTGCTTTCAAAGTAATTCATTAAAATAAAAATACGTCTCATAACTAAGGTGCTCAATATTTTTAAGTAAATGGTGTAAAATATGAAAATTTATAAAAACTATAGAAATTTAAGGAAACTTACTCGCGAAAGCTTTAAAAAAATGTTTAATGTAGATAAATTTTTTAAAAATATTTTATGAAAAATATCAAAAAAAATAAATTAAATAAAATTCATACATTAATCAATTAATGTTGTATATTAAATAATGTACTGAAATAATTAATTAATCAAAAAACGATCGTTTTACATTTAAATGATATTTTAGATGCAATATGTTGTATTTGTTACAATAATTGTATGTATTGTTTATGTTTACATTTTTATTAGACTATATATTATTAACAGTAATATAGGCAAATTTCTTAAAACTATTTTAAAAATGACAGTTTTAAAAAATACTGTACTTCTATTAAAGTATTTTTATTCAATTATCACATTACATTTTGTAAATGCTATAATTTTTTAAACAGAAATCATAACATTAAAATTTAGTTTTCATAATTTTGTGAATATAAACATCTTTTATTGAATTTAAATATTTTTCTCAGACAATATAAAATTAATTTTTTTCTGTATTTAGATAACTAGTGAAATTGATATTCTTATAAAAAAAATATTGTTATATTATTTAATTACTGATAATCTTTAAAGTTATTTTCTAAAACAAATTTTATTCGTATTTTAAAAAATTGATTTTTATTCATCTCTATACAATATATAACTTCTACAGTTCTATTACATGTTGTTCGGGCAACTGACCCGATGCTGAGCTCTCCCCAAGGTGGTGTGAGGGAGAGGCCCATACTGGAAGGCGAGAGATAACAGGGTATAAAGAAAATTAAGTCGCAGAGATCGAATGTAATATTGTAAAATGGTGTTCATTAAAATCAGATAGAAAATTTGGTAAAGAAATACAATGCGGTTTTTGTCTTGCATAATAAATGCCTTGCAGTCGCAGTATTCAGGCGTAAATTGAATAGCGCTAAGTCTGAAGTGGTTTTATTAATTGTTTTTTGCTATAACTATGTTTGTATAAGTATTTATGCTAATTATTAATAATTATATAGGTCTTTACTAGCTTTGATTGAGCTTAAGGAGTTTTACAAGGCTTATTAGTCTTACAATTCGTTTAATTATTTATTGGAAAATATAACGGGCTCTGAAGTATCACGTGCCGTTCAATTATATATCAAACGTCGTGGCAGCCTTTTTGTCCAGTAAATTATGTGTACTTATCGCTACTTGCCTTTGGTCTGTGTTTTTATTCTCTTGCCTTTATCGGTTTGCTGGTCCACGCTGGCAACGTATGCGGCGTTTATCAATTGGCCCAGGGAAAGGGGTAGCTCCAGCCGGTGGGCTCTTGTTGTGCGGTGTTCAGTCGTACGTTGAACTCCACGAACCTAAGCATTCGTAACGTGTAGCGATCTTGTACCAGCGTCGGGTGAAGCTTCAACGTAATGATTCCGAACACTGCTGTCTGAGAATCTCTTTTGATTGTAAGACTAATGTGACATTGATTTTGAGAGCATGATCTTTACAAGAATTCTAAAGCGCAGAGCGTTTACTGTTTTGTTTTGATGTCTTCAGCGCGTTCCTTGAGTAGGGGTGGTCATCTTAGATTTTGGTAAGAGTGGGAAAATTTGTTGATTGTTGAAACTAATTTTCTGTTGTCATTGGAGCTCTAGCCAAAAGTGTCAACGCCTTTTTACAGGAGAAGAGCGAAGTGCCGGAGGTGAAGTGGTGGTAGCCTTCGGGACGTCGGGCTGCGGGTCGTGCGATTGCCCTGACGTCATAAGGCCTGGCTGGGTTTTCCATGAATTCCAATTCTTGTCGATTCATTATGAAAATATCACCTAGTGTAGCAACTTAACTTAACTGTTTAGACCTAGAAGTTTTTGTCTGTTTGTTTTTACTAGGCTGGTATAGCAAGGCCCGTGATGGTCATATTTACCATTGTAATCTTTCGACGCGCAGTCCGAGTAAAACACGATCGTAAATGGCCATAAACGAGAGAGAAATAATATTCGATGTACTTTATGAATATATTCGTAGGCTCTTAGGACACATCTGGCAGTTATAAACGTTTTGAATGTTTCTAAAAAGAATTTACAAACAAAAGGTAGTACCGACGGTCGAGAGACTAATTGAGTCTCGAACACATCTAAAATAAAAAATGTGAATGTACGTTCTAAGGTTTACTAGTTAGTTTAATCAGAATAAAAGAGAAATGAAATATAAGAAAAAAATGTGTAATATTTATTTGTTACTTATTTTTGAAGAAAAGTTTTATGAGATACATTACAATAATTTAAAATTAATTTTTCATTTTTAGTAACGAATGGAAAAATAAATAATATATATTTACTCGGTAACAGGAACGTATTATTTGATTGTTAGAGAGAATGGAAAATGTTTAACACATTGTAATAAGGAATATTTTAGCAGAAATAGTATGAATAGGCAAGAGAATTTACCATTATTTGTTATTTGCTGTGTTTATACTATGTAGAAACAAATGAATAATATACCAATTATATTAAAAAATAATTAAAAGAAATGTATTATTTGGTATAAGGCAAGAGAAAACTCATGAACTAAATAAAATTCTTGGAGTTTGAGAATTACTGTAAGAAAGCTTTTGTTCTAAATAAAAATAGCAATGATAATACAGATGATACTAATACATGAATGAAAAAACTTGATATATAGTTTAAATAAGTTTAATAGATAGATGAAAGTAAGCCCATGATTCTATTTATTTTTTTATATAAATGATTTATATGAAATGTAATCTTCTATTAATTACTTTAAATAACGATTTTTTAAACCCAAAATTAATACCTTTAGATGTGTAAATAATTTAACATACAAGTTAATATACATACAATGCAAGTATAAAATTCACTTTCTTACGATTAGCTTGAACTTACTATTATGGATAAACAATAATATACTATGTGTTGTATTTTTTCAATATATTATATATTGTTATAAGTTATTTAATCTGAATGTCAAAAAAAATTAGTTAAAAAAATCTTAAAATTAATCATTTTATTTATATCTTATTTTTGAATATTTTCTAATTCAACATTCAGTATAATTATAAACAATATAATAAACTGTATATTATGTAGTATATATAATGTTTTTAATTCATTGAATATTGGTATTCAAATTTAAATTATTTTAAATCCTTAATACATTAAAGTAATAATGATGAATGTAATTTATTTTCTGTGTACAAAAGGAGAATGATAATATAATATTAATTTAATTGATTTAAGGAATTAAGTAATTTAGAATTTAATACCGTGATTTATAACTATTTATTAAACATACTTTACGTTTTTTCGAATTAAACTGAATTTAATAAAAATATATTATAATTTTCCTTTAATTTATATGTTAATAATTTAATGAAGTAGGATAAAATTTAAAAATTTTTCAAGAGTTTAATTTAATACATAGAATACTTAATAGTATAAAAGTATTTATGTGCTTTTAAGTCCTATTTATAACATAAAATAATATTCTGAATTTTAAAAAATTCTTTCCAAGTGGAAAATGGCTAAATATAAGTTATTTCAAAATTATTGAACATATTATTGCTATACATATATTATTTTATTGGTAATGGTATCTAAAACAGAAAATAATAGGATTTTTCCGTAACTTTATTATTAATATTAAATTATTCATGATATATATACACGTTATTGAATAAAAAATTCTGTAAATAATATATTTTAAAAATATTCAAATGAAAAAATTATTTTAATCGTAATAGTATATTATAAATAGTAATATATAAATATTAATGTTATAAATTATAAATAATAATGTTATAAATAATATTATATCATTAAAAATTAAATTACTATCTATAATTTTTATCTTAATAACTTTACATTTATAAGCAATATGGTTATCTTATGAAATATTATATAAATATGTATTATTTTATTCCATTGAAACTTAGATCCAACGCTGATAAAAAGATTACATAGTCCGTTGGATATTACTACTAGCAAAACAATATAGAAGCAAGAGAAGTGAAATGGTTGCTGATGTTCGATTAGTCAATTGCACGTTATTTTTACTCAGCACCGTATTTAACAAGCAGACACAAACACCCTGTTGAATCACATATTTAATAGAATAATTCCAAAGTCCGTGATATTAAAATTAACGCCTGAATATTGCGGTTATGCGGAAGCACATAATTCAAGATAAAAATAGTATTATATTTACAATATATTTTCAATAAAGACAGTTTCACATTTTACATACGACTTCTTCGACTTCATTTCTTTCTACCCTGCTATACCGCCGACACCAAGAGTTCATACTCGGGTTCATTCCCGAATAGTATTAATACGTGGCATTCTAATTTAAACCAACTATTTGGCGCATATCTTTAAAAATAATTGTCAGCGAAAAAATTTAAAGATATATCTAAACATTAATGTAGGTATATATAATAATGGATTAGCTAATGATTGCAAATGATCACAAATACTGTAAAAACTAAACCAATAATAAATTAAGATAAAAACAAAAATAAAGGTACTAATTTAGAATTGAAAATATGTATTATAATTGTATTGCATTAAAAATAAAAAATTCTCTATTTACAAGTTATATAAATTTAAATGAGTATTTCTTTACTTACATTTTCTTAAGGATTAGAAACAATACTCTTTATGAATCGAATTTAAATTTTGTCTTAGTACTTAAAACAATATTTTTTAAAGTATGACAATTTTTTAATTAATTAAATAGTTATATTGAATTTTAAAATTCAATATAAATAATTGTCGATCTAAAAGTACTTTCAGGATTATTTCGTTTTAAAAAATTACGGCATTATAATTTTATTAACAAAATTGCAATAAATCATCATAGCTTTAAAAATATATATAATAATATTAAAAACTATCTTATTATTTTTAAATTCTTAAAATAATGTTTTATGAAATATGTTCTAAATGTAAAACAAAAGAAGGCTATATTACAGAATATCAACTTGCCTGATGGAATGTGACTTAGCAAAGAAAATGGTATGTCAATCAAAACAACGTTAATGAAACAAAATATAGTAAATAAATTGAAGTAATGTTTATGCAATGTAAACTAAGTGGTATATACGTATCATCTTTTATTTTTGCATCGATTGTGAATGTAAATGTATTATATAAATGTATTTCATCTACGTTGTATACTTGTATATATGAATACACATAGTTACATTTAGAAATATATTTATTATGGTATTATGAAAAATGAAATAATGGTTTATTTAATAATGCTGACAAACAATAAATAAACACAATATAAACGTCGGAAGTCATTTCTGGTAAATTCATTCATGTATACTATTCATCATTAAAATTATCGATCATTAAAATTAAAGGAAGAAAAATTTCTTATTATATTTTTGAATATAATATATTTTGAAAACAATTAAGACTATAAGAATTTCGAATTTCAATTTATTTAGATACACAAAAACATGCAAACTAAATTCATAAAGATTTTGGGGAGGACACTAAATAATAAATTTACTCTTGTAACGGAAGTAAAATATATATAGATAATTTTTACAATAATTATATTTTCCTTATTGAATTCAAGTTATTTGAGTTCAATATAAATATCATTTCATTTATTCCATTATTATATAACAAAAAATATTAAAATCTGACAATAAGATGGAAATGCTAGATCTAATATGATTGCAAAAGATTTTAAACAAATAAAAGAAATTTCATTTCATTATAAAGCAAAAATAAAAAAAATAATATCAAATAGCCAATTTTGTATAAAAAATAATGTGTTAAATATTAATATTTCAATTCTTGTTTTTTATGTTAATGGGTTACAATACATTTTTATTATTATTTATCTAATTATTATCTAATTAAATTATTAATCTCTAATTAAAAATTAATCTAATTAATTTCATCAAAAAAATATTTTTTAAATTTTACAAATTAAATGTTAAGTTATATATTACAATTGCATTATGACATCTTTAGATAACAAAAACCTTATCTTTAAATAATAACGACTTTTGTAAAATTCATAAATCATGTTATAAATTATTTTAAAAATTATTTTATAATTTTGAATTGAAAATTGAAAACTGCAAATCTCATATTTCTGATATCTTATTTTAATTTAGTTTGTAAATGTAGATAATGCAATATAACTTGCTTTTTATTATTTCCTTTATAATATGTAGAGTAATTAATATTATCTATTTCTCTTAATAAGTAATTACTCAATCAACTATTAAAAGATTATTTCTATGTTAAATACTTAATACTTTCTTTTTTCTGTATTTATAATAAAATATATATTATTTTTTTATTATTAATTTTATTTGTTTCTTAAATTGCTTTGTCTACTTTGCAAATTAAGTAAATTTTATAATCTATATGTTTGTTGATAGCTACAAAAATAGAGAAGATTAAGATTCAATGGTGAAATATAAAATTTTTATCCACAAAGCTTCAATAATTTGAAACATTGCACTCTTTTAATATAAGATAATAAAATAGATTAAGAAACTTACTATATTATTTAATTTTATTATAATTATTTTTATCTTATAAAAAGTAAATAAGATTAAACTATTTGTTGTTTAATCTATCTTTTAAAAAAAATCTTTATATAATTTAAATTCTTCTCAATAATTATTAATACTTAAATTATCTTTACTAATATTATTTGCTAATTTTATTTAATTTCTTTGAACTTTATAATATAAACAATAAAATAGGATGACATTTGATAAATATGGTATAATATAAATGATTAAATTAATTTTGAATTATTTTTATTGTATTGAATTGAATCCTTTTGATTGAATAGTTCATGTTATTTATAAATTCTTAAAGTATATTGTAAGTAATATTATTAATTAATTAATAAAAGTAAATTTTTAGTAAAATATTTATGTATTTAACAAAAAAAAAAAAATTTATGTATTAACAAAATAAGATTGATGTACATTTAATTGTTATCTGTAATTAATATTCTGGCCTCTAATTTTATGAAGAAACATTTAATATTATTTAATAATCAAATTTTAGTAATTATTTCTAACATATTAAGTTATCATTCAATTTTAATTTTTTAAAAATTTTATAATAATTGTATCATTAGGTAATCGTCATTTATTAAAAATACCATATAAAATAAGAGTACAGATAATTCTTTAACCAATATTTTATTTAGATTAAAAATTTTTTTTGGTAAATAATGAATCAACCAAATCATTAGTTTAAAAAATAATTAATCAAAAATATTTTGTAGCATTTTAAAATAGATAACTAAATATTAATTCTTATATTGACTTTTATAATATATATTTTTTGAATAAACAAGACATAAAAATATAAATATTACTTTCAGTTTTTTATAACCTTATAAAACACTTTAAAAATTTATTTAAAAATAAAAAGTATATAATATATACAATAATGGAAATATTATACTTCAATTAAGCTTATAATGATCAAACTGTACATAAACAATTTTCAACTACAATATATAAATATAATTATATAACGATTTATATATATTTATCAACATCATTCGTTAAATAGATCATAAAAATAACAAAAAAATTTTTAATTAATAAATAAATGATTAATTAAATGTTTGTACATAAAAACATGCTAATATCATCATAGTTTGTACATTAAGAATTAGTAATATATTTACATATTTAAAAAATTAAGAGAAAATTTTTTAATTAATTAATTAAAATAAATTAAATAACAAATTATTAATATTTAAAAATTAATTAAGAATTATAAAATTTTAATTATGTTTTATTTATATATGAAAAACTATGGCTTAGTTAGTAGCTTTTTGACTAAATTGTACATTTTCATGAAATTATCAATACCAGTGTTATATTATTCAAATAATTTTAAATACATATTTGTTTAAACAGATATTTGTTTATATATATTAATTTTGACAACTTTTAGATATTTTTAGATATTTGAAAACAAATTATACCAACTTATTATTTGGAAATTATGATTAATAATTTAATTTATTTAATCAATTATTACAAAATGATATAATAATTCTATTTATAGCTTATAAATAATTTTTAAGGTACAAGTGTTAAAAATTTATTATATAATAATTACAAAACAAGAAAATAAATAAATAATATTACAATAATATGAAATATACCATTGCATAATACATATTTATAATTAAAAATTTAAATATTATCATCTAAAAGTTATTTTTATTATGATCATATAAAATAATTTTTTAAGTATATATTTCATTTTAGGATACAATTATTGTATTATTAAAAATTTTTCAAGTATTTATTAATATCAAAACAATATTAAATCTATTCTTAAAATTTATACACAATAAATTTTATAAAATTTTTTAATATTAATTAAAAATAGCTATCTTATATTTCATTTAATTATAATTAATTATACAGTATTGGATAGTTTTTAAATAAAGTATTTAATAGTATAATTATGAATAAATTGGTTTAATAAAATAAAATTTTATAACAATATAAATTACATATAACATTTTTAATTTGAACATAGTTTTATTGTTCAATAAAAGTAAAATTTATTAAAGTGCATTTTTTAACAAGATTGGTTTCGTATTAGTTTCATCTAAATTTTTATTATAAAAATCTATTGTATAGTAGCTTATTCTTATTATTTTAAATTCATTTACTTGAATTACTTAAATTTACAAATTATAATAATAAATTCAGTTACTAGTAATATATTATATATATATATATATATATATATATATATAAATTAAAAAATTATTAGTTGTATATTAAAAAAGAACTGTCCTAATAAAATGCTAATATAACATATAATAAAAAATGGTAGTAAAATACTTAAATAGACCAACGCTGTATAACAAAATATTATATGAATCAAATGAATTTTTATTTAATATAATAAAGAAATTGTTTTTGTTGTATGATAATATTGCACGATTGTTTTTTTTAGTCATTAATTTGTATTTTAACTTGTGATATTAAATAAATATCAAGGAATTATTAATAAAAGCACGTTGATTACATAAATAATAATATATTTTACTTACAAATTTCGACAAGTAATTAAGTTAGAAACAGAACGTTCAATTTATTATGAAATACACTAAAAGTAAATCCAATAAATTTAGATAGATATAAACAGAAAGATCATCGATCTTATATTAAAAAGGTAGTCAACTGTCAGTCGTTACGAACCTAGCGGATTTTACACAAAATACATGGCGTGGTTTTAACAAATACATTATTTTAATGTACACAAAACCTTTGATGTATATTTATTATTTTACAATTAAATTTAAATAGTATATTTAGAAACTAATATTAAATTTTGACTATAAATAATGAACAACTATTTTAATTATATAAAAATAATTTAATTTTTTAAACGTTATTTAATTTAAATGTATATATAATTAAATGTAATATATTACTATAAAAATAATATAAATCGAGAATTTAGTTCATTCTTTGAACATCATTTATAGTTTTAATTTTCTTCTTTTTCTTTTTGTTATAAGTTTTCCTTGATGGTAGTATCGGAAAAAATATATTTCAGCTGAAAGCTCTATACAGAACTTGTTTTTATTTATTTATAGTTTTACTCTCTTTTTCTAAACATTTAATATAAACAAAATAACAATATATAGTATTTATATTTCGTGGAAGTTATTACTCCTAGTTTGTAATTTGCTCACGTATTCGTATGTATAATGAATTCGTCTTTACCTTTCAAAAAGTATGTTCTTAAAAATTCAATGAATACGCAAGGAATATTTTATACGTAAGAGAAAGTTTGAATAAAATAATAAAGTGGGAAAAATTACTTAACATTAATTTGTTTAATAATTGTTAAATAAGATATTTAACAAATGTACGAGTACTTGTAAATATATTAATTTATAGTGATGATCGATTTCCAATGTTTTCAGTGAATTCAGAAAATAAAAATCCATAAAATGAACCTACCGAGTTAGCATATTTAACCAATGGGATAGTAAAAAGTGATTAGACGATGTAGTTTTTATGCATCTGTCGGGGATTTTATCCGATGTATAAAACTCCCTTCACGCTGTGAAGAGCAAGAGACGGATAGTGAAAGTTGAGTGGTAGCAGCAGGTATCAAAATAAAATCCACGAAAGATATACGTAATTGTAAGAGCTTTTATTGAAGTTAATCTGTTGAAAATATCATTGAATTCAGTTGTATTTATGTTATCTTGAAAGTTTATTGTTTTTATCAAATGTCTTGATAAAATAAAGGACATTATAGTCGTATGAGTTTAGTAAATTAATGAATTACTTTCCTGTAATTCTGTGATGTATTTGGTCGGCGGTCAATTGTAAGTTGAACGCCGTGTTTGCTTGCTGCGACGGTGTTGTGGCTGAACTATAGTTGATTGAATCATTTCCCTTGTGCGGCTCAACTACGAAGTGATTGTGTACAATGCTTCAGGAGTCAGTCCGTGGTGAGCCCTAGACAGAAGCAAATTAAGCTTGCCGCTGATTAGGGCTGAATTAAATGTGATTGATAGATTGATTGTTATGTAAGTTTAAAACCCTATTAATTATCACTCAAGTTGAAAAGCTGACTTGTTGCTGCGGCCGTCAAATATGAGTTGATCGCCGCAACCACTACAAACTCTTTGAAGGACTACTTTTACAATGCTTGAAAAAAACACTGGAACCACGTAAGAACTCTGTCCGAATCATTCCTGCTATTTGTGCAGTCCGTTTTTGTTGGTGTCGCTCCGCCTTCGCGGGGATGTATCCATCGTGTTCCTTTTTTGGAAATAGTAAAATATGAAGCACGGTTTTGTCATTATTTACTTCTGATTGATATATTGATAGATAAAGAAGAGGCCCTGGGCAAGGTCTAGTGAATAAAAATTAATATTTGTCTTTCTGGTAAAAGATTACACTAATAGTCTGTTCGGGATTTTTCCTGTGTGTGTTTTTTCCCTGTTCGAGAACCGAATAGAAAAAGGAGGACCCCTAAATAATATTGTTTTTTTACTTTTTTGCTTAGAATGTTTTTTATATTTATGATTGCCAGATGGCCCCAAAAGAGCGACGAATTTTGAAATAATATTTCATATATTTATATATTTTTGAAATGACAGTATTTTGAAACGGTCGAGTTATCCTTGGAGTTATCCTTGCATTGTACTCAAAAGATCTTCGATGGTCTGTACGACCATCATGTGCTCTGCAAGGCGCGTGTCATAAAGTAACGGACAAAACCTTCCAGGAATTTACGCGCAGTGTCAAATATCGTACGAACTGTTTATAACAGCATAAATGCATATTTTGTATAGTGTAAACAACTGAATAATTAGTTGTCAACCAATCACCAAAATTTTCCACTCTCGTCGATGTGCGAGAAAAGCCATCTCTCCGCTAGGAGCGGGGTGAAAAGTTTAAGTACCGGGGGCTCCAGGCTCCGCAGCAGATTACGCTTTTGGTCTTCAGAATCATAGTATCGATTCATTGACTAGTGATCTCTCAATACAAAGTTGTGATAAGTGAAGTGCTTCTCCGCAATCAGTGCACAT
>JAPYYT010003160.1:0-13942 GCA_030522565.1 Ceratosolen corneri | reverse complement strand
AAAATCTTGGACACATCTGGCAATCATAAACGTATTGAATGTATGAAAATAATTTACAAAACAAAGAGGTAGTACCGAGAGTCGAGAAACTGATGGATTCTCGAACAACATCTCAACATAAATGTTGAATGTACATTTAATAAAAAACTATTTACTGCCTCTTCTATCAAATATATATTTAAATATTTTCATACTAAAACTCAAACTTATATTTAATTAGAATAAAGAATTAGATTAATGAGATTATGATATTTACATTTTGCTTGATTAAAAATTCTTTAGTAAATTTAACGTAAATAGTTATTTTAAAATTCAGCCCAAGATCTTAGTTTCTGATTTTGATTATTATATTATTATTTATTTATTATATTATATAATGTTATTACATGTTTTCATGTAATATTAAAATTGTCACGAATTAATTCGGTTAAACTTTTGTTTAAAATTAAAAGATCTTCCTATAAAAATCTCTTACGGGGATATAAAATGTAAAATGTTCTATTAATGAATATTTATAGAAATATTTTCATTACATAAGTATTTTTAAATTAATATTTTCTTTAAAAAATTGCCAGTAACCAAATCAATATTAAAAAAATCATCATTATTATTGTTATACTATAAAATTTTTGTCAAAAGTTTCGATTTTTATAGAACTTTATGACTTTTACGCTTGGAATATATAATTTTCAAATTTCAAAGCAGTCTGACATGAAGTTAGCACAAAGTAAAATGGTAGGAAAACAAATTCAATTAGATATTATTTGTCGCTAATGAGTTCAAGATAGAAATACTCAATAAGCCGGAATGTGTTCACGTTTTCGTAGTTCCCTTCGAAAGATATCATGCTGAGTCACAGTACTGAAAATTCCTTTTGCGGTAATTTCATCTTCCAAGACTGTTTTGGAAAAGTCTGTGATAGAGAACGTTTTGAATAAATTTACTATGTGAGTAAAATGAGTCAATTCATCACCGTGCAAGGTATATAAAAATAAACCACTAAATTAAAGAAGCTTATAACCATGCCAGACATTTGTTTATATTAATCTTTATATTATAATACTTGCGTGTAACAAAGCGCCTATACTTTCAATATCGAATGCTTTTAAATTTTAGTTGGACAATGTGGAAATCAAATTGGTTCTGCTTTTTGGCCATTGGTATTGCACGAATATGGAGTACAAACCACAAGTGGAGGAGTAAACCTTCTTAAAATACATAAAAATTATAGTAAGAACAATAAAGAACTTTCTGACGCTTTCGGTAGCTTCTTTTATGTGCCAGATAGTCAGCACAACTGTGCATTTAAAAATGTATCGGATTTGGAACTAGCTAAAGTTAAAGCCAGGGTATGTTTACATAAAATTATAAATTTTAAATGTATAAACAAAATTTATGATTTGCGAATAAGCTGTTATTACTTTTAATTACTAACTAAATTTATTAGCATTTAAATAAAGATAATTTGTAGGCAATTTATACCACTATAAATGTTTTTTATACAGTATTAAATTACATTGCAGGCAGTATTAATAGACATGGAAGACAGTGTTGTGGGTCGATTTCGTCAAGGCCCACTAAGCAATTTATTCGATAAAAAATGTACTATAACAAATTATCCAGGATCTGGAAATAACTGGTTTCTAAATTCTTATACAATTATCTTGAAAATAAAACTATGTTGCTTCTGAACTATTAACACCTAGCTGTTTTAGGGCAGTTGGTTATTATACTCATGGCTTAGAATACTGTAATAGAATGGAAGAGACTATAAGACTGATGGTTGAAAAGTGCGATTGTCTTCATGGCTTTCTAGTGATGCATTCAGTCGGAGGAGGCACTGGATCTGGTTTGGGAACTGCGACTTTAAAATTATTGGATGATGTTTACCCTCACGTCGACAGGTAAACTATATATAATGAAAATTTACATTTGTATACTCAAATTCTGTATAATTTTATGAAAATATTACTTACAATACAATGTAAGGTAGTATGTAAAGTTTAAAAGTATTAAAGTATGCTGTCAATTTAGTATTAATAGCAATACGTAAGTATACCAATCATATTTAGTCCAGACAATTCTGTTAACTTCCAAAAAACTTCTTTAAATATATGCTTAATTAATTTTATTTGCATGTATTGATTTAAATTATTAAAATTGTAGTAGTATTTTTTTTTTTTTTTTTTTTTTTAAATTAAATTGTATAATTATTATCAAATAATAAGAAAATATAAACTTAAATAATATAAGATCTCAATGTTTCATATAAGATTTTAAATATACTTTGCATTTAAATATTTAATAATAATTTTATTATTTTTATTTCATTTCATATTATATTTAACATATTTCAAATAAGATTATTTTTTATTTTATAAAGTAAAATAAAAACTTTAATATTTCCTCAATTATTTTCCTAGATTTGTTTCTTGCGTATATCCTGCAAGTACTCAAGATGTTGTCACAGCTCCTTATAATGTTTTATTAGCTACTCGAGAACTTATTGAACATGCTACATGTGTATTTCCTTCAGAGAATCGAGCCCTTCAAGATATGTGTAACATGTATAGAAATGGGAAAAGAGAAAATGCAGATCAGGCAAAATATAATGCTTCGTGCTTACCATTTCAAGATATGAATAGTATTATAGTGAATATGCTTATGCACCTAACAAGGTTAAAACACAAAAATAAATTTTCTATTTTATAAAAATTAATAATATTTTATTGAATTATAAAACACCTAAAACTTTAATTACAGTGGCTCTAGATTTTCAGGGAGTTTAAATACAGATATGAATGAATTAGCAACAAATCTTGTAGCTTACCCCCATTTGCATTATATATTTAGTAGCATAAGTCCAGTAGCTCTTACTGCACCATGTATTACAACAACAAATAGCAAAAAGTAAGTCTAAAAGAAAATTTATACCAATAAATATATCTTATAGATTTCATATTAATGTATAAATTTTACGTTTATGAAAGTATTTTAATAAATATAAACTTTATGTAGATATTACGATGAATTATTTACAAACGCATGGTCCAAAAATAATCAATTAATAAAAGTTGATCCACTACAGCCAAAGTCCCTTATCATTGGAGCAGCACACATATATAGAGGCGATGCTTCGTTAACTGATATAAGAAGGAACATAGAAAGGTAATTGAAGAATGACAGTAAAATAATTTTCGTTTAAAAAATTCGAATTAATAAGAATCAATAATATATATATATATATATATATATATACGTATAAATAAAAATTAATATAAGTAATTAAAAAAAATTACATATAATTTACAAAATTAAGATTATTTTGTTACTTTTATTTATTTTGCAGATTTCAAAGTAAAGCAAAATTTACAACATGGAGCAAAGAAGCTATGAAAGTAGGCTTATGTTCAGTTCCACCTGCTGGTCATCCAGCTTCATTATTGTGCATGATGAATTCTACTGCTATATCTTATTTGTTCAATGATGTTATTCAACAGTTTGATACATTATACAAAAAAAAGGTATATAGATTAATATAAAATTATATTAAGATTAAGCCATATAAATTTAATGTCATGTTAAGTGTATAATTTTAATTACAGGCTCATATTCATCACTATTTGCAAGTCGATCAATTTGAAAATGAAGATTTTGTTGAGAGTAGAGAAAGAATCCTTAGTGTATTTGATCAATATATTAGGATTGAAAGACAAACGCCGATTAACATTTCTAGACTCGAATTAAATTAAATCTACACTTTTTATGTTATATAAAATATAATTTTATAAATAAAATGTTATTTATGAACATAGACATGTGAATATCGATTTAAAAAAAAATATTTTAATACATATTTATAATTTTTCATAAATCAATTGAAAAGCACTATATATATTACTGTTTGTAGTCAACTACAATTTTTTAGTTTTTTATGTATTTGTTAATAATAACCCAAGAAAGTGTTGTGGATTTGTGTTATTAAACAATTTGCAATTGAGTATGCAATGATCTAAAATTATTTTTTGAAGTATGATCTCATTGAACTATCTTAAAATAAAATAAAATACATTTAAATGTTAATTTATTTATATAATAAGAATAAATATAATTTACAGTATATAAGATGTACAAAAATTTGACAGAATGTTAAAATGTTCTTTGCACTGCTATAGATGGATTTTTAAAAATTTCAAAACTTAATATAAAAGAAAGAAAAAAATGGCTAATTCAACTAATTTCTAATATAATTATACTTTCCATTTAAATTTTTTTAACAAGCTTAACAAAAAAGGCAATGTTTAAGATTTCTTCAAAACATATTTATAAATTAAATAAAATATTTTCACTAAGCTAAACATGAATTATTTCTAATACTTTTTTTATAAATTGCATTATTTCGATTAAGTATTAATCATTTTACTAAAAAAATATACATATGCCTTGTTTAAAAAACAATACCATCCATCGCAAATTATGACACACATATATATATCACAAGCTTTTGTGTGCTTTTGTTTAATATCAAGTGTATTGTTATTCTAAATAACTTGCTTATTACCATCGAACTTCAAAGCATCATTGGATTTTCCATTAACAGCGTCTTTCATTAAAGTAAAGCAAAAACATATAAGCAGCTAATTTCTTTAACTCGCAGGTATTTGAGGTAAGCCAAATTCATCTACCAAAACTCCATCCTAAAAGTATTCAAATTTTTTAGTAATTCATAATATTGGGTAAAGTGTGTTTCAGTCAAGTCTTATTTAAAATTTTTTAATATATATATATGAAAAATAATATGTGACTTATAACATTTATAAAATATTGATTTTGAACACAATGTGTGAAATAAATTTACTCTATTCGTAACGGAAGTAGCCCCTGGTTCCTTATCAGGTGCACTGGGAGCTTTAATAGCGTCATCTAAGTATGAAGTATCTGTATCTAAAGCCAAATCATCACCAAGAGCATCTAGTTCTGCAGTTAGTTCATCGTCATCAATATCTGGCATCCCATAGGATCGACCCATTGCCTCTTGAACTTCATCAGCTTGCTCTAACATATCAGCAAGATCATCTTGTATATCCTAATTTTATTAAAAAATTCAATTTAAAGCTTATTTACTACATAACGGATATTTTCATAATAAAAATTTTATATGAAATTAAGATTTTTCCTTTGAAATGAAATAAAATAATATTAACCATTATGAATCTTTATATTACAATAATATTTCTTATTAAATATATTTTACTATAAAATTAACGATTGAAAATAAAAGCGATTTAATATAGTGAACCTGAAATAGTGAAATAAGCCCAAAATATTATATAAATGAAATGCTATATTTTATATAAATCTAAAATAGTTATTTTTAATGATTCTATTTACATCTCGTGAATGTAATATAAAAAATTTTTATACCTCTATATTGTCTATATTAATGTTTTTGAATTCTTTTTGCATTTGTTTAACGCCATCCTTCATTGCAACAACTGTAGCTTGAGTATCTTTCAAAGTCTGAGTTGCGTAATTTGCTTGCTCCATATTAAATGCCTGTTGTCGTAAATTATCAACTTGTGATTCATACATTTTTCTCTGTTTAAGAACTCTGAGTGCTTTAGCTTTAACTGCATTCTTGGCTGCTCCATCGCGCATTTTCACCATTTGATCTTTGAACTTTTTTAATTCAGCATCTAGTCTGGCAATTTTTTTTTCTGCTGAATCTGCCCTACTATCAACCTATGAATATAGTTAAATTGATAAGGATATCATTAAAACTATACATTTACACGATTTCATTTAATTTCAATCAAAATAATTTAAATGATAATCTTAATTTTAAATAGTACATATAAATAACATTTTTATAATGAGCCATTTAAAAATACAAAATTGTTCAAAAGCAATTATAATTTAATTACATTTAATTAGTAATAATAATTAATAAATAAATATAATAATTAACTTTTTGCTTTTTAAACCTAATATTATATTGACACAATTCAAAAATATTATGTTTTATAATAAATTATTATTATTAATATTATTATTATTAATATTTATAATAAATTATTTTAATTTTTAACATGAAAAAATTAATTTGGTTTTCAAAAGATTCATCGTCATAATTGTATAAAATAACAATTTTTAAAGGAAAAGTAATTAATTTATAAACGAATAAAAACATTTGAAACAGAAATTGTTTATATAATAAATTGAATTCAAATTAATAGTAATTAGCTGGAAAAATATATGTACAAAATTTGATAAATTTTTAATATAAAATAATTCAAAAAAATCAATGCCAAATCGGGAACAACAATAGGATTCGAAAAGAATAATTTTGTAAAATAAATTAATTAATTTAAAAGTTCTTGAAACATAAATAAAAAATTAATGTCATTAGGATAACCTAAAAGAACGTAACATTTTATGAAAAGTATTCTCACCCCAGCAATACAATCATTTAGACTTGGTGGAGGTTCCTTAGGTTTTGCACGACCAAATAAACGATTCATTTTTGCAAAATATGGTGAACTTATAGAATAATTGAAATAAAATTAACAAATATCAACTTCAAGGATATCCGTTATCGTTTTTGGCTTTTCTACTGTAAAATGTCAAAATATGTCTTATGAATATTGAAGACTTCGTCTGCGCATGTGCAGTACATCGGCCATTTTATTTTTTTATGCAGTTAATATTCAAGTTGCAGAGTAATAGATAATTAAAATATTCTTTTTACTTGTGGTATAATTTTAAAAAGTTTTGAATTAACATTTAAAATATTCAAAATTAATTGAAAAATATTTATTTTCACAATTCATTAACTTATAATACAAATTATTGTATTTTAAAATACCTATCCTATCTAAATCAGTTATACAGTGACGAAAGACAGGAGAATGGGAATACGATTGGGTAATTAATGGGTAATTTGTTGATAATAGACAATTTCGTTAATTACATACTACGACAAACGATATTCGTTTTCCCCTTAACTTAGCTTTGGTATCAGCAAACATGCGCTCTTCCTTCTGTGTAGTGTTTACTCATTCGTTTATTTTCCGCCTTTATTTTTTCACATGTTCTCAGTCGCTTTCTTCATTCTCTTTCTCTTCCCACCTCTTTTCTACTAGTAAATATTTACAAAAAAATGTATCAAAAAAGTATTAGAAGTTTAAAAATGAAATCAATTATTCATTAAGATGAAAAAAATCGGTTAAATTCGAATAGACTTAATAAAATTTAAAAAGGAAAATAAATAAATTCCTTAAATTTACATTTAGGAAAATCACAGTCAATATCCAAACTATATTGAACACAGCTTATAAATTAATAAATTCATCATTTAGTTTATCTTATCTGAATATAACTTGTATTAAGATAATTTTTTTTTAATTTAATAACTATAAATTTAGCTATCTGTATAGAAAAATTCAAACTTTTAATTTAGTTTTAATTATAATAAACTATTCACATATATATGCCAAAGCAAATTTAATAACAAATTTGTTAATTTATAAGAAAATTTGATCGTCTGTCGAAACGAATAATTCTCAAATTTTTTATAGAGTTTTAAATTTTAATACTTTTATTTATATTATAAATCAAATATAAAAGACAATTCATTTTCAAATATTTATTAAAACTGCGGGAAAAAGAATAATTCTACGTACAATTGTTTACAAAATAAAAATTCTGACAAACACTAAAATAACACATTTTACTACTGAGGCTTCTATAAAATTTATTTTAAATATAAATATTTAATGATAAAATGTAAGCAAAGAAACTCGTATAAATTTACTTTAATTAAAAATAAAGTAGATCATTTAAAAAAATTGATATTTGGATTTTCACGAATATTTTTAGAATAATTAAAATTTTGTATTCAACAGTTAACGATACGTTTTCATAGATTTGCTACTACATTAGTATAATCCTATTAGTATAAAATAATAAATACTAAAATAATACCCACTAATATTTATATTATCTGTGTGTCATACATAACAAATTTAACAAATTCATTAAGCTGAATACATTTCATGACTACTATAAAAATCATGTATAATTAAATGACCTTAAATAATTGTTAACAGATAATGGAAACTAATCATTTATTTAAATTATTAACATAATCGATTATTCATAGTAATTCAAAATTCGAAACTCAATTTATATAAGTAGTAATTAAAGTATCATCGTTAAATACATTGACAATGCATCTTTTATATCTGATTTGTTATTAGTTGAAACAATTTAGAACTCTATAAATAAAAATCCATGATAATTTTTAAAATACTATTTATAAAATCATTTACAAAATAAAGGTGCATATAAAAAAATGAATATGCATGGAATACAATAATTTTGCTATTACAATTACAATATTTTACATGAATATTTTTCAAAATGTACATTATTACATTATAATTGACTAAGTTTTTCATTTAAAAAAAGGTCTAAGACATAGATATATAAGTGGAATAAAAAAATTTCTAATTTTCTAGTAAATCCTTTATTATTTATTACTTATAATCAATTTTAAAAGTTAATATTAAATTTATCAATGTTTTCTCAAAGTATTGTCCTATTTTGTATTTTATTTTGTATTTTAATAATTTGTATTTTAATATTTTATTTAAATTGTTTCAAATATAAAATATATTAAGATTGTATAAAAATTTCGTTACTATTTTCATCATAAAGTATGCTAGTATAATAAGAATTTTGGTATAAAAATTAAAAATATTTTTATTTTTTTTTAATATTTAATAACATATAATTAAAACTTATTTTACAATATCTTAAAATAAGTAAAAATATATAAATACAATAATCGAGTGATGAATTTTTTTTATTTAGTCTTCTTATGTGATAATCATGAGAAATTTAATTAAGTAAGATAAAGAAAAGCAAATTTGGAACGTGTCAATATAAAAATTAATACTAATTTTTTATTAAATTTGTATTAGATCAATTATTAGTCACATTATTTAATCATGATTTCTTTCCAATAATAGATTCTACGCTAAAAGAAATTTTCAATTTTTTATTAACTCGTGAATCGCCATTGAGCTTCAAAGATTCGTAAGGATATTTAAAATTACATGATACGTCATTTAAATGTGATGATATACTTGGTGAATTTGCAATACATGAAAACAAAGGCATTTGCGTATACATTGAACATGGATCACGATATTTAGTTAAAGATTTATTTTGTTTATCATTCTGATCAGCCTCAGTCATTATGACTGATCTTGAGACATAGTCTGGATTATCTGAAACAAATATAGAATCTAACTTTAATCATCTAATCATAATTATTTAATATATTCAAATTATTATAATTTATATATTTGTTTTTCTCCTTAGTTAAAATAATAAGTGTAAAGGTTTATTTATAAATACTAAGTAATATTATATATATATATATATATATATATATAATTGTTATAAATACTTGCAATAGAAATTATTAACTAAAATACAAAAAGTAGTATAAATTGTAATGTTTAGAAATCTTAAAAATTTGTTCCAATTTAAATTAATGTATTTGAGTTTATATACTAATTTTAAAATCGAATAAGCAGATAATTATTTTAAAGTCAACTTTTATATCCAAATAAATTAATTTAATTCTAGATTAAAGTTACTATTTTCAGTAAATTAAATTTTCTACAGTTCAATTAGTAATATACTTCTATTAATAATATACGATATATTACTACAATTAGTAATATATATGTATAATAAGTATCATATGAAAGAAATTAAAATGAAATCATGATTTTCATGTGCAAGTTAAAGCATTATAAACAATTACTTTATGGTTTCAATAAAATTATATAAGAAAATGAAAATCGTTTCTTTAATAAACTAATAAACCATGTTAAATCTATTCGTAGAATTATTTTATTCTTAATTTCTTTTATAATTATTAATAATTTCTACTTTTTTCCATAAATATATAATTTCATAAAATGAATGCATAAAAGAATTAATTCACAATTTTTTACATCTAACTATTTTATAATATCGTAAAATTTATAAATATGATTATTATTACTTTAAATTACTATTCGTATATTTTAAATTTACTGTTACTATTTTTACTATTTACATTAATATTTAAATACTATTTTATAATAAAGTACAGATTCTAAATATAATTATTATTGCTTTAAATTATTGAAGAATATGTATAAAGGTTTTGATATTTAAAACAAAATTAATAAATCAGTGTTCTAATTGTTTGATGCTTAAATAATATTATAACAAATAAAATAATATATTTAATTTTTATAAACTTACAATAATTGAAAAAATAAAAAATAACATTAAATATTTTGCAATAATCCACAAAATGTAAGATTATAAAATTAAATAATCAATTATTATAATATATTGATATTAAGGAGAACCAGTTATATAACAAATATATCAAAACATTATTAATTGAAACAATATCAATAATTCAAAAATCTAAAGTTTTGATACAATAAAACTCAATTATTGTATACTCATTAAACAATTATTGAACACATTTATTGAATTTGGCTTGATTTAGAAAAAAATTATATAAAAACAGTGCGTTACTGAACTAATTATATTGCGAATAAGAAATTGTTTCAATTTCAGCAACGATAAACAAATATATTTAAAAAATCCGAAATAATTTCTTTTTATAACTTTTGTTACTATAATATTAAAATAAATACACAAATTAAGAAGACATTCTTTAATTCGAATAATGATAGATAATTTTATTAATAATATAGTATTTAGTGTTATTATTATATTATTCAAAAAGACAACATAATTTTTATGCATTATATATATATGTAATATTCGTAAAAATATATTTCTTACGGTGTAAATGTTTTATTAGTATATTCGTGTATTATGAATAATTATATTAAGTATAAAAAATAATAAATCATATACTCATTTATAACAAAATATCGTTTAAATTATAAAAATATGAAATATTATGATGAATATGACGCAAGAAAAATTTGAATTTAAAGTATAATATAAAAACGTATTCTTTATTATTTATCTTAATGATAATAAATATTGTATTTCAGAACTTTAAAAGTCTTGCAAGCTATGGATTATTAAAATATATGGATCAAATTTGCAAATATTAATTTTAAATATTGTCTATAACATCATAAGATAAAGTTTCTAGTGAACTGAAAAATTGAAAAAATAACTGAAGGTCCGCGATAGTCATTCTATTCTAGAATAAAATTGAAGTTTTTAATATCAGAAAAATATCTTTTTTTTCGACATTTGTGTAAATGGAATAATTAATTGAATAACAAACAACTTTTGTAGAATTGTTATAAAATTTGTGCGTTAATTTATCATGATACTTATTATTTATGATATATATATATATATATATATATATTTAATTGTTATATTTAACATTATTAGTAGAAATTATCGATCAATTACTTGAATTATTCTTTTGTGTTTAATCAAAATGCGTTTGAAAGTTTAACCTTACATTTAACACAATGTTGTTGTTATTGTTATTATTATTATTATTATTATTATTATTATTATTGTTTAAAATATATGGCTTTCAAGTATATTTTAATTACAAATAGTAATTTAATTTCATAATGGACTGGCACTTTTAAATAATTGATAAATATAAAATCGCGCAAGCAACAGCCAAGCAGTCACCAATGTAACGGTTGCAATTTTTTTTAAGGGATCCGCGAACCTGCCGTACTAGGATGATTATTCAAGATACAAAGCTCTTGGCTGATATTTTTCTGCCCAGGATGCCGATCGAGCTGCAGCTTGTGCCGCTGAAAGTTCCGGAGTCTCCGTTGATACGCGGCCATTGCCCGCTGCCGATTCTCCACGTGGTTATACTCCCTAGTGTCGTTAATAACCGTAGCCACTAACGAGGCCCCAGCTCCCTCGAGGTTGTCTCGGGCCTGTTGCTGTCGACGCAATGCCACTTGGGCTGCCATCACTCGCTGCCTCTCGACGACCAAGAGACAACAGGGACAATGACAGTTCCTCCACTTGCACAGTCGTTTGTGGCCCTTCAATTCCGATACGACGCCGTGGTTACGACACCTGGCGCACTTTGGGCTACGCGTGCGACACGGTGATGAGGCTATGACGTCCTCTAGCAAGTCCGACGACAATCCTTTGTCTATAAGCAATATAAGCAATTTTTTCTCCTTTTCGTTCAAGCATTTGCAAGGACTGATGGAGAATTGTGGCTCAGTCTTTTCTTTATGATCGTTCGACTCCGATCGTTAAGATAGATGCTTAGTTATTCGCGCATGTGATGGGGAGTTACGCGCATAAGTAATATCACGAAAAAATAAGACTTTGCACTATAAGATATGATATTCAGTCGGGTAAGAAGTATTTATGATGTGTGCATTTACAATAAATGCGCAGCTTCAACTTAATTCTTAAGGTCCACAAAATGTTTCGTTAATAATTGTATTAAAAAAAAAAAAAATAATAATAATAATAATAATAATGATAATAATTAAATAAATAAATACAACTCGCGAACAAGTATAGTTTCTAGATAAAATATGTTTTATTTAGAACAAATAATTATTTTTTATGTAATACTAAAGAAGAGTTATAAAAAAAAAGCTAGTGAACTTATGGTATTTAAAATGCATTTTCAAAGCATCTTTCATCAGTATTATTCGTTTTAATCTCATTAAAATTTTGCATGGCTTCCATAGAATTTCAATCTTTCTCATAACGATAGTTAGATATTTAACGAACTCCCATGAAATTACAATGTCAATTGTTTCCTTATTTTACAAAAGTAATCGTAACGATTTACCTCCAATAAGAAAATTTGATGTACCAGCGTCGCAGTTACTTTTCATGGTATTGCACTTGTAAATCTGTAACGTGAATAATAAATTGTAAAAACTCATGTGCGTGGTGTAGTTGAGCGTCAAAGCAGCCAAAATCGACTAGTGGCCTTCGTAATAGCGAGGAACCGATGTTGCTCCGAAATCCGGCCACGCCCACCTAATTGTAGCTGTCGGCAGTAATGGCTCGATTGGTGCTTTGTGTTAAGTACACGAATCTAAACCACGCCTATATCGCACCAATCCAGAGAGAGAGAGAGAGAGAGAGAGAGAGAGAGAGAGAGATAGCTTGAGGATTAAAGGAAATGAAAAACATTGGCCTGGCCATTTGATGTCATCTGTGTTGGCGATCGCCATTTTATCGAAAGGTGCGAGTATCGAAATTGTAATAGAGCTAGACGATTGTATAAAGGCCTCGCTATTACTGTATTGATGGTTAATTTTCAATTTTCAATTCCAACTCTAATGTTCATCATGTTCAAATAAATGATATGCAATTTAAATTTTTTTTTTAATAAAAGCAATTTATCTGCTAATTATATTAATCAATTTTCAGAAAAAAATCTTGTATTTTTATAAATTTTAGACTTCTATAACAAAAGTTAAATAAACCATTATTGAATATGTAAATAAATTAAAATTGTAATTGTATATATGTTGAACATTTTATTTTAAATTCTAGCTTTTATTTACATAAAAACTAATTTGCTATAAACATTCAAAAATATTCTTGGAACATAATATGAATGTGCAAACAGTCATACAACTTTTTATTATATTACCATGTAGAAAATATTATAAATTATTTACTTATTCATAGTATTCAAAATTCAAAATTCTTTTAAATCGTAAATTACACAAAGTAACTCACAGTCATATTAAAGTATTGTTGTTACGAATAGACTTATTTTATAAAAGATAAAAAGATATAATATATGTATTATAAAGTTAAAACATATGTTAAATAAATTGTATATACTTTACAATTAAATAATTTTAAGAAGTACCGAATATCATAATTAATTCAACATGACCATAATACAAACATGTTT
>JAPYYT010003159.1:0-13945 GCA_030522565.1 Ceratosolen corneri | reverse complement strand
CATCATGTTTCCTGTGACTACCCCGATAGTTGTACCGGTGAATAAGGCGCTGAATGCTGCTAGCCATGCGAGAATACTCATTTCGTGCTCACCCCTACCAGTTCCGGCTCGGGGGCCGCGCTAGGTATTACCTTGTGGGGCGCGACCAGATCGAGGATAGCGTATGCGATGATGATGAACGCAGATGCTACCAATGCGGCGATTTGGAACGTGAGTAGTTGTGATTGATCCACGGCGATGAGCACCATTGCGAGGATAGCGCCGACGTAGCCGATGATCACGTATTTAATATTCATGTTGGTTTTCCTCCCTTGATTGGTCAATCATGAACGCAAGCAACATTGTGGCACAGCCTGCCGCGAAACCGCAAACGAACATACCCCCTATACCCCCATTCCCTTACGGATAGCGTCTACCTTGAAGTCGATAAGGCGCACGTATTGGTCGAGTGTGAATGACTTGCTGTTGTCTACATACGAGGGGTATGCGTTGCCTTGCATGCCGGTGTATAGCGCGTTGACGCTCATGTCCTTGCCTTCAGGGTATAGCTCATCGAATATGTGGGTCACCTTTTCGTCGATGAAGCGGATGTACTCGCTGAGGCGTAGGTCGCGCCCGTCGATGAGGCTGGGGTACTTGTCGCCCGGGGCAGGCGCTGCCGGGGCGGGCGCTGGCGCGGGCTTGAGTCGCTGGTTGACCTTATCCACTAGCCAGTCCATGGGGAAGTTTCGGCCCGGGTCGGTGTGGTCGGTTTCGCGCCACGCGATAGCGGCCTCGGCATGCGTCGAGATGCCCCACTTACCGGCCTTAAGTTCGCCCGCTTTGCGGTAGACGGCGGGCACGCCGTAGGCGCGGCAGTAGGCGGCCACAATATCGGCCAGCTTGCCCATCTGCTTATCGCGGGATAGCCAAGTTTCGCGGCTGAACGCGGCCTGTCCAGCTAGTGAGATGTGGATACCGTTGCGGTTAGCGGTCCACCCGGCAGACCAGGGGATATATGCGTCGTCATTTTCGCGGGCGGTCATGCCCTTCGCGTCGATGACCATATGGTAGGAACCACCGGCTGCTGGGGAGAGTTGATAGCGTGCCATCGCCACCGCGTCGAGGTCGCGGCCCTCGAAGGTGTGTATGTAGATGCACTTGACCGGCCCCTTTCGCTTGCCGTCGTCGTTGGCGGTCAAGATGTCGTGGTCGCACTTATAAGCGTTAGCCATTGTTTGTTGTCTCCTTATCTGTCAATGGTCGCTGGTCTACTGGGCGTAGTTGGTCGATAACGTCCGTGGTGTCGTATTCGATTGATGTGCCCGCTGGAGTGATGTCATCCTGGCTGAGCCGGGATGTGATAGCAGTCATGATCGGGCTTAGGCCAAAGGTTATCAGCTCAGCCATTCGAGCTGAGGTATTCGCGTACGAGATACTGCTGCCGGAGAGGTACGCGTCAACCATTGAAGCGGGGATACCGGCGTGGCGGGCAATATCCACTGATACGGCATTGCGCGCATTGATAAGCAGATGCTCATTAGGCGCGCCGTGCTCCTTCACTTCGATACCGGATGAGGTGAACGCCACACCACCATTCTCACCTCGGCGGGCTGCGGCCCATGAGTTGATCAGGGCCCGCACTTCCTCTTCGGTCATGGGCGCATCGTTCGTTTGGTGCAGCTCGGTATGAGCTGTTGGTGTCTCGGCAGCGCGGCGCACCGCGTTAGCGAGGTGCATGGCCTCGGACAAGGTGGATGCCCCGTATGACAGGATGCCTTCATTCACGCCGGGGATTAGCATGACTTCATAGTCCCAGACCGGCTTATTGTCGATTTTAATTTCGCCCTTGTCGTCTAACTCCCACCTGGCGTACGGGACACGTGCGGCCCCGGTGATGGTTCCGGTGTCGTCGCGGTCGAGCTTCCAGAGTGACCAACCATAAAAGAAGAGGTCATCAACGGTCCACAGCATACGGTGGTAGGGGGTTACGGTGCCGGTCGATTGAAGTAGCCACTTCGGTACTTCCACTTCGTCGCCGGTGGTGGTGGTGGCCTTGAGTGGTAGTCGGGGGATAGTCGAGGTGATGAGTTGGCGTGCGCGCGACAGGGCCGGGATTTGCACGGCCTGATCGCGCGATACGGTGCGCGGGGAGGCCTTGAATACGTCTTGATACACCACCGGCGCGAGGTGGTGCGGGTGCGGGGACTGCCACGGGCTAGCTAGGGGCATAGGCCCCATAGCGGCCCGCGCGAGGGGTGCGGTTAACTTGTCGAATATTGGCATGCGGCAAGTATGCACCGAACGCGGGGCGCATGTCCACTTAAGTGATGATAAGGGGGGTAGCGCCGGGGCCGGGCCGGTGCGCCGCCCCGTGCAGCGCGAGTGTGGCGGCCTCCAGCGAGGCGATTGATCCTTGCGGGGTGCGCTGCCACGCCCACGAGTCTCCCACCTTGCGGGTAGCGGCGGACTCGGCGGCAGCCTCCAGCCCGTCATCGGGGCGTATGCGCACCGTGGGGGTTAGCACACCTTGGCCGTCGGTGTGGGTGATTCGGTCGAGTAGGTTCGCGCTGGCGCGGGTGAGGTCCCGCACGGTGAACGGCGGCACGTCGAGGCCGCGCCCCACCATTTCGTCATGCAGCGTGCCGGAGGGCCCTACGGGGTCAATGACCGGTGGTGGTGCCCCGTGGTCGAGTACCAGTTGCTCTAGCCGGTCGGCGGCCCATGAGGTGCCCGGCCTACGGTCTACGATTTCGAGCATTGGCGTGTCGTCCACCACCGCGCACGCGGCGATGACCGTTTCGGTGCGGTCAATGTCAATGGCGGCCCCGAAACATACGGGCGCTTCAGCCGGTATCGGGTCGAGTGAGAGCGCAGCTTGCCATGCGTCGAGTGGTATGACTCGCTCGCGGGATGCGGTGGCGCGGTTGCCGAAAGCGCGGGCGAAATCTCCACCCTTCATCTCGTTAGCTTGCTCGCGGATGAAATCGGCGATGGCCGGTACGTGGCCTAGCGGGTGGCACGCGATGGTCAATTCCACATCGTCCGGGTCCGCGCCATCCGGGATGCCGTAATCAATGACGCACGTGTTCGGCTGTCCGGCGATGGCCTCAGCTAGCCCTTGGTGCCACCACGTTGACTCGGCGGTGCCCATTGTTGACAGCTTGATCATTTGCACGCCAAGTTTGGTGCCTGCGCGGGACTGGAAAGTAGGTGCAACTGCCTGCATGAGCGCCGCACCTGATGCATCATCATGCACCCAAGCTTCATCCGCCATAACAAGGTCGGACTGCTCACCGTGGAGGTACTCGGCGTTCGGGGGCATAGGCCTAAACTCGGAGAAGTTATGGGGTAGCCACATACGGGTGTCGCCCGCGCCCTTGCGGACCTCGGCGATAGGGCCTAGACGATTCGATACAGGTGTGGCGCACTCTTTGAGCCACCGCTCGCGGGCGGCCTGACCGGTTTGGGCCGTGTACCACACCTTCGCATCCCCTTGGAGCATCATGCGCGTCATGCCGAGCCCCATAGCCATGACCGTCTTGCCGCACTGCCGGGGCACCGACACATAAACGTTGCGGTACCTGAACCTGCCGTTGTCGTCCAACTCGTAGATGACATCGACGGCCTGCTGCTGCCACTCGTGCGGGCGCCGGCCCATGGCGATCGCTATCTTCGCATACTTGCCGCCAAGTGTGCGGGACCCGGGTGTCCTAGGGGTGTGGAACCTCGGTGTCGCTATCATCCTCTGCAAACTCCCTTAATAACTCAGTGACCGCATCATCTGCCGCCATCTGGCGTGAATCCGGTGTCATGTGTGCTTCGCGTAACGCCTCAATCATAGGGCCGATGACCTTCGCGGGCCCATACTGTGACCCGGTGGCCTCCATTTCGTCGAGCGCCCAAGCACCGGCCCGCAGTACGGTCGCTAGCCCGTCATCGATGTCATCGACCAGATCAGCGGCCCGCGCGGCGTCGAGCGCTTTGTTCATGGACTCAGTGTGCCGCCCGGTGCGTATCTCGCGAGGGGCGGCCAGCTCCCCGAAGTTGCCTAAGTCTCCAAAAGCAATGAGCTGGTCTGCCTCCGGCATAGTCTTCGGCTTACGCCCTGGTTTCTGGTTAGCCATATTCGTCTCCATTTCGTCACGTTACGTAATTAAATAGCCCCGCCTACCTGCACTGCCTCCAAAAAATAGCAGTGCTGGCGCGGGGCTGCTCGGGGCCCCAAATTTTTAAAACTAGGCGGCCCTCAGTCTACTCACCAAACTCTAGATGGTTTAGCTCGCTGACTTGTGTTCAATGGATGAAGCTCAAACCATTTGGCCAAGGACATGTTGCCACGCGAGTAGTTGCAGCTGGCGTGCGCGGGGCGGAGGTTGTCCAAGGTGTCTTCGCCACCAAGCGATCGAGGAACTAAGTGATCAGCTGTCGTGGCGCCAGGACGGCCGCATAGGTGGCAAGTGGTACCCCACCGGGCTAGGGTAGCCCCCACCAGCGCCCGGGACTTGGCGCCCCCCCACTTACTCATGCGCCCCCCCTACTTGATCAGCGGCCGGTGGAAGTGCCATGACTATCTCGGCGATGCGGGCGTACTCGGCGGCCTTGTCCGTGTCTGAGTACTTATCCCTCATTCGCTCTATGGTTGGGCGGCTGGCCCCGTGCTTGGCTGCGAGGATATGAGCGGGGTACACGGCCCGCTTGGGTGTCGGCCCGGGTATGCGGTCATGGTGATTGATGTACCACTGGCGCAGCCCCGCGATGAGTGCAACTACCCAACCAGTCTTGTCCTTCCCAAAGTGTTGACCAATTGCTTCATGCATAGGGCGTCCCTCAGCCATCTCATGCATCGCCGCCCGGTGCTGGGGCCTGAACCCCTTCTGATACCAGTGATAGTTAGGCAGCTCGATGCCCGCCGCGACGACACCCGTCCACCGCTGCTGAAGTGCTTGGGCTGCACACTGCTGAATGACCGGGCACCCCTCGCACTTCTCCATGACCTGGATGATGCGATAGGACTTGTCGTAGCCCTTGACACCTGATTGAGGGATTGAGTCGTACTCACCGATAGGTTGACGGCGGCACTTTGATTCCCAGTACCATGACCTGTCCCCAACCAGTGGATTGATGATGTCTTCAAGACGACCAGCTTGCATGATGTCCTCCCTTGTTGTGCTGGTTGATTCGGTTAGTGAGTGAATGATATGCAGTGTGTTTGCATATTGTCAAGCCGTGGTAACCGTGAGTGAGTCATCTCACTGTATGGGAAATCTCGGGGGAGGTTGCTTCCAGAGGGAGGTTTGTGAGGGAGCGGCCCCGGCCCCTGCTCATCTAGATAGATTCAGCTACATGAGCAAGGGCTAGGGCACTAAGTGATGAGGTCGATGCGAAACGTCGTTCCGTCAGTCGGTAGCTCGGTCGCTTATGTGGCTGGGTTATTAGCACCAGCGGCGGCGGCATATGTCCATGGCTCTAATCTCAGTATGTCTCTGACACCGTTCACCGCTCTATGGCGGTCGAATCGGGCTGGTTTTGGCGCCCCTTTGCCTTCACTGCTTACGCGTTGGGAAGATCAACCAGGGGCCATGAACTCGTAGCTGGGCCTGCGGCTCTAACCCGCGACATCCACGCTACTCACATACTTCACGTGAGCACCTTGCCCGTAGGCTATCGGCATAAGGTGCCATATACCGTTTATGGCTACAGACAGTACCACGCCCCGCCCGGGGTGCGCAACTCGTAATCCGGGTGGGGCGTGTCTGGGGGCTAGAAGAGTGGTTCGGTGGTGTCCTGTGGGCCCTTGAGCCATTCGCGGCAGTCGGCGCATAGGTACGCGCCTTTGTACCTCCCGGCTACCTCCCGGCCGCGTGGCGGCAGGGTGCCCGCGTAGAAGGTTCGGTTGCAGCGGCCGCACTTGTTGTGCTCGGGGTCGGGTCGGCGGGGCCGCCACTCGCGAGGTGGCTGCCGTGGCGGGGCTGTGGGGTGGACTATCCAATCAACCATGGGTTTATACCTCCGGTATTTAGTAACGTGACGTAATTGGTTGTGATGTGGCCAACACTACAGTGTCTGGTTGGGGGTTAAGGACATAGATACGGATCAGGTCTGCGCTATTGGTAATCGCGGATGTAGACCAAGCTGTCCGGTTCGCCTTCCCCTCCTCGGTGGTGTACGTCTCCTCGGAGATGACTAACCCCTCCTCGGCGATGCGTATGCCAGAGCAGTTCTTGGCGGTGGCGGTTATGGTCTGGTTGCGTGCATGCCATCTGAGGAATGGTTGCCACTGTGAGCCGGACTCTGGGTGGTCGGTAGCGAGCTTGACTTGCACCCAGCCCGTGCCTTCCCACCCGGGGTACATGTCGAACGTTGCTTGCGAGTACTGCTGCTGCACCCCCTCGGCGATGACGCGACGCGAGTTGCTGATCGCTTGATACACGGGGTCAAGGTTGAATGACTCCGATATGTTATCTAGTTCACGTTGGAGTGCGTCAACCTCTGACTCTAGCCCGGGTATCTTATTCGTCTCGGCGATTAAGTGGTTGAGGTACTTGATCAACTCTTTAACGTCGCGCAGTTCATGTGTATGTGTAGTTTTTGCACGCCCGTCTAACTCTTCGCGCAGCCCGGGGATGATGTCGATGGTCGGCGCGGGTGGGGCCGGTGGTGTGGGCGATACCTCACGTATGCGGTCGTCCAGCCCGGCGATATCGTCGGTGGTGTGCCGGTGCCCTTTGTCGGCCTTAGCTTCCTCCAGCGCCTCAATGTCGTCCTTGGTGGCGGGCTGCACCGGGGCAACTACGTCGCCGGTGTCTGCTGCCTGGTCGCGGATTAGGTCTGCGAGGTTCACCGGCCCTTCCTTGGGCACGTTCACTTTGTAGACTCGTTGGCGGTCAGGCCCGTAGGGTAGTCGAACGACAAGGGGGCCTGGTTCGACATCGACCTCTGCGTTGCCGTTAGCGTCGAGGCCTAGCACGAGTCGGCGTTGTCGGTAGATCGCGGTGGTTCCGTCTGAGCGGCGTACGCCTACGCGGGGTGTGGGGCCGTCGATGAGGATGAAGTCTGGTCGTTCGTCGTCCTTGACGATTTGCTTAACTTTGATGATTAGTTGTGTCATGTGTCCTCCATGGGTTTAGGCATGCAAATACCCCACATATCATATCGTGCCCCGGCCTGGTGGATGTGTGGATATGTATGTGGGGTATTGCTGTCGCCTGCCGCGCGGCCGGGTGAAAGGACTAAAGCCCCGGTGCAGTTCCGCGCGACTTGATCGAGTGTAGCACATGATCACTACATGAGTAGACCCCCACATAAACGGCAAAAGGTGGGGGTCTACTTCAAGGGAGTGTTGATAAGTGGTTTAGCGGTTCACGGGGCTAAGCATTATCAACGTTGATCAGTGTAGCACGGTGGTATTAGGCGCGGGTAACACATAACTACCTGCGACTCTTTAGAAGAGTACTGCCTTAGCTGTCGCGTCGAGTACTAGCTTGATCGCGTTCCAATGGTGAACTACTTGGTGTTGCGATACGCGGAGTTGGCCACCTATGGGATACCACCAGTCGTCCGTATGCAAGTTCTGCGACCGTAGTCGGTCGAACTGCCCGGTGTCAGGGTTAATGAACCTTGGTCCGTCGAGCTGGCCGGTGAACTTCACGCCATAGGTCGGCATTTCCCAAGTGATTAAGTGGTGCGCGGTTGTTAGTACCTTATCGGTGCTGTCGTAGATACTCACCCGCTGCGGGTCAGCTCGGACATATGCGGCCAGTGTTAGATCGTCCCACAATTCACTTTCTGAACCTTTGGCTGAGTGGTTCCACTGAATAGGCGATTTGATTTGAGCCCTAGGGGAACCGGCATAGTCACCTAGCCTGTCCCAATATACCCATGGGGTCTCATTACCGAAAGCCCCTCCGGTGGTGGTGCCCCATGCTTTCGGTGTCTTCTCTAATGTCGCTTCAGCGTCCTGCACTTCGACGTTAGTTGCGGGGATATATACCGTATTGGGTTCAGTCTTCCATATCCTGCCAATAGTTGATCCGATAGTTGAGTGGTTTGGCATCCATTGCACATGTCCCATGAGTGAGGATGAGTTGAAGGCCATTTCTAATGCGTCCTTCATTGTCATTTTGACCGGTTCATAGAACTTGGCGTACTCGGCCTTGCTGTCGCGTAGTTGCGATAGGTCAGCCCGCATTCCGGCGGCCCTCATCTCGTTCTGCCACGTCATCACCGGGCTAAGCCTGTCCGTTACCCACACGTCCTTTTCCTGGTATAACGGCTTCTCGAATAGTGAGCCCTCAACGGCGTCAATATCGAGTAGGAGGGAGTGTTTGCCACCTGCGCGGGTATAGTGCCGAACCTTCACATGATCGATGCGTCCATGGAAGACTGCTTGGGACCCTACGATTATTTCTACCTTTTGGTAGAGCCAATCGCCGGGCTGGATGCCGTAGGTGTGATCAATTAGGGTGAACGATGCTGTTCGGGTGCGGGGCGCTTTATACAGGCTGTCGCGCCCCCAGTTCACAACTACATCGCCGTGGATTTTGTCAGCCGATAGCTGAACTTTTTGCTCATTGTGCTTGACTGATGGCTTCCATTCGATGTTTATCTTTACCCTTGGCGGCAAGTCTGACTTCACCATGTTTGCCGTACCCCTTCACGCTCAAGCAGACCACGAATCTCGCGGGCCGCGTCCTCGGCGTTGAGTACCCCGTTGATCGTGATATTGACCTCCTGGCGCACCGCTGGTGCGGCCTCGACGGGCGATGTGCGTAGCGGCATATCGGTAGCCCATTGGGGCGTGAGGGCGGCCGTTACGGGCGGTTCGGGGTAGAACCGCATGATGTCGTCGCCGAACACTCCAGTGACTTGTGGCGGCGCGGCGCCGAACTTGAGGCGGCCGCCTAGCGAGGTGGCGAAGTTCCACGCGGACTGCAACCTACTGATGAGGTTTTGCACCCAGTTGATCGCATTAATGATTTGGTTGACAATGTTGTTATGAATCCATGCGCCCATAGCGCTGAATACGCTACCCGCTGTGCGACCTAGCCAGTTGACCGCGTTTCGGAATGATTCGGACGTGTTGTAGGCGTAGATCAGCGCCCCCGCGAGGGCTGCGACGGCGGTCAGAACGAGTCCGATAGGGTTAGCGGCCATTGTCGCGTTGAGTAATGCGAAAGCGGTTTTGAATGTATCGACCACTTTGATCGCCCCGGCGATGCTGATCACCGCACCGGTGAACGTGAGTACGGCCCCGGTCGCTGCCATGAATAGCTGCGGGTGCTCGCCGATCGCCCCCGCGAGCTGGGTGAGCCACTGGGTTGCGGCCACCACCACCGGCAGCAAGTCCTCGCCGAGCTTCGCTTTGGCGTTCTCCCACTCGGCTGCGGCGATTTGGGCGGCCCCGGCCTGCGAGTCGGATTCTCGGTTGAAGTTGCCTAGCGCGTCCGCTGACTGCTCGAATAGCATGCTCAGCACGGTCTGTGTCTCGGCCTGCTTCCGGGCCTCGCCCTCTAGCCCGTCGAGTCCTTCGGCGGCCATACGCGCGTTGATGTCGGCCTGTTTGATGCCTACCGCGTAGCGCTCGATCGGGTCGCGCTCCCCGCGTAGTAGGGAGCCGATAGCGGCGATAGCGTCGGCGGTGGTGCCGCCGTACATGGACGCGAGGTCCGCACCTAGGCGGATTAGTTCATCGGTTTTGCCCGCCACTTGGTCCTGTTCGATGCCCATATTGCGTAGCTGTGATCCCATGATCGCCGCGCTGTTCGCGTATTCGGCGGCGGACAGGCCCACCGCGCGGGCGGCTCCTTCGGCTGACTTCATCACTTGATCGGCCTGATCCTTGTAAACAGCGTGGACCGCGCCGGTGGCTTGCTCCATCTCGGATGCGGCGCTCATGGCCTGCTTGCCGAAGGCGAGGAAAGCAGCGCCGGTGGCTGCGGAGGCGACGGCTAGCTTGTCGAGGTGCTGCTTGGTGAAACCGCTTGACCGGTTCACGTCGCTCTCGAACTTATTTACCTCGTTTGATGCTTGCTTGAATCCTTTGGCCGCGTCATCAGAGTTGGCCACGATTCGTACTGAGAGTACGGGGGACTTACCCGCCATTATCTTGACTCCATTCCCTTAATATGCTAATGACCGTGCTAAGTACCTCCTCATCGAGGTCCAATAGCGCGGTCGGGTGCAACTTTAGACTTAGGGCAGTGGCGATTAGATTTCGGTGGACGGTGCCGGGGGGAAAGACTTGACAACTTCCTCGTCTTGTGATTCACCGTCGATCTGGATCAAGTCGTCCAGCCCGTCTGCCCAGTCTTCAAAGTTAGGCTCGATGGCTTTACCTTCACGCATGGACGCGCCGTGCGTGGCTAGCGCTAACCAAGTCGAGGGGCCTTGCGTTGGGTTACCGTAGCCCTTAGCCATCATCATGCGCTCGGCCCGCAGCCGGTCCCCTAGGCGAACTTCCACGGTGTACTCATCGCCGTTGACCGGTGTCACTTTCATAATCATGTTGTTACTCCATCTGTTGAGTGTCGTATCTTGTCCAAGATGTCGTCGAACGCTTTATAGTACTCGTTCACCCAAGTCGGTTCGGTATCGCTAGCGGCCCGGGTGAGGAATAATGTTGGGCGTATGTGCCGACGGTGCCAGCCCCAGTGGATGGGGTTTGCATATGGAACTTTAGCACGTCCGGCCCGCACCACGCCGGCAGATTGGGTAACCCCTACCCGCATCGTGGATTGAAGCTGGCCCGATTTTACGGGCACTAGGGTGAGTGCTTTGGAAAGGACGATACCACCCACTTTGCGGTGGGTGGCTTTGACGTCCTCCACTACGTCCACGCCGGCGTCCTTGAGAGCTTGTTTCAGCTCCCGGGAACCGCGTACTTGCAGTGGTGCCCCGGCCATTAGCTTGAGGTGGCCTTGCCCGGGGTGAATGTCGGGGTCCCGACGATCGGGAAAGTGAAGTCCGAGGTTGCCCGCTGGCCGACTTCACCGCCAACACTGATTGGGTCAACCACAACTTGCCCCTTAATCGTCGCACCATTAGCTTTGTTGGGCGTGTAGGTGAAGGTCGCGAGCTTACCGGCCTGCTTCCAGGACCAATCGACGATGCCGTTAGCGCTCAAGTCTTGCAGGGCGCTCGCCTCCAACTCATAGGTGTACGATGCTTCGGCCGGGATGGACTCTCCGGAAAGCACCTTCAACTCATCGCCCCGGTCTACGCCGACGTTGACGCGGGCGGCTGTGATTTGGGATGCGAACGAATTATTGTCGGTGGCGAATACTAGATCGCCGGGGCCGACTGTCACTGTTTTGATGGCCATACTATTGCTCCAATTCGGTATAAAGACTGAACATTATATGCGCTGCGGGCATCGTTCCCCCGCTAGGCAACGTTGCTTGCTGGTTGAGATCGATGGAAAGGGACTCCACCCCTAGGGGCTGCAATGTTTGGATGACTTGATCAACCATAGCGCTGATTGAATCAATGTCAGCCATGCCGCCAAGGTCGCGCACTAGGCAAACGATACTGCCTATCATGGCGTACCCGTTGCCTAATGTTGGGCGCTCTAGGCGGTTGATAGTGACGAAGCAGCCGGGTGGGTCAACGTTACGGGAATCGGCAGTAGCGGCTAGGCCCGCGTCCTGCAAGGTGGCCACTAGTTGTTCGATAACTTCAGTAATCATCCAACCACCGGCCTATGCCAAGTGCCTAATTCGAGGAGTTGCGCAACGTCCGGGTCACGTCGGCTGACATAGACCGGCCCCATTTCGGTAACCGTATCCACGCCAGCTGGCGAGTTGCGGCGCCGGTCGAACCGTGCGATAAGCATGATCGTTCCTAGCCGCCACTTATCCGGCCAATCACTGATCGGTGTTCCCTTCCACCCTTCAACCATTGACACTGTTGCATCAATCAGGTCACCTAAGCCCGGATCGGGCCGGGTGGTACCAAGATGGTCAACTATGTTCTGAATGGTAATCGGGGCGGCCATGGGTTACTCCGTCGCTGCCGGTGCCTTGACGTTCACCCGGACAATGCCGCGCGGCTCGTTGAGGATAGTGGCGTAGTAGCCAAACAGTGCCTCGTCGATGCCACCCTGGGCGATGTGCTGGGCGTTGACGCGAATCGGGGACCCGGCCAGCTCATAGAACGTGACGGCGGGCTTCGCGTAGCCGATAACTGTGTTCCGTGGCACGTGTGGGGTGGACACGAACTTCGACGGGTCAACGCCCAGCAAGTCGAGGTACTGGGGGACCTGAAGCATATTGATGTCCAGCAGACCGAACATGGTATCTGGGTGGACAAGGAATGCAGACGGCTCAACACGTGCGTTGTTCTTGATCAGCTGGCGGGCGTGCGCCGCTGCGTGCAACAGGTCCGGCTGTGTGGTCGGGCGAAGAGTGGACTCACCAGCGAAGCTGACAATAGCCTGAGCTGCACGCTCATCAGTCTTCTGGGCGTAATCCTCGCGGGCCGCTTCGAGGAAAGCTTGGATGAACTCGGTGTGCCCGAAATCGTAATAAGCGCGGTCAATGTCCCACCCGGCAGCGAGGCGCTTAGCGATAACCTCTACGGCCTCGGTGCTCGGCGTGTTGGTCGGGATATCGGCCTTATCGCCCGCGTAGTCGTCCACCCGTGGGCGGTCCTTCCAGCGCCAGCCAGTCGCGCGGAGGTCGGTCAAGGTGGCCTGCGTCATGGTGGGCACCACCTCGCGGACATACGTGAGTCCTTCCCACAGCTGGCCCAGCCACTTAGGTGCTTGGGCGGCCGGGTTAGCGCTATAGGTGATGTCGTCGAGCGCCGCCGTGATGGATGCCTCGCCGCGGCGGAGTGATGCGATGTCGTTGATCGCTGCGGTGAGTGTCAGGGCTTTGCTGGACGCGGCCAGCTCCCCGACTGGTGCCTTAGCTGCTTGCTTTTCCTGAGTGTCCATATGCTCTACTTCCTCTTCGATGATGTCGTCCTCGTCCACTTCCTCCGATTCGGTAGGGGACTCGTCCGACTTGACAACTTCCTCGTCTTGTGATTCACCGTCGCCGGTGGTGTCTTCCTCATGCGGCTCACTATCTTCAACGTATTGCGATGCCGTGATGAGGTCTACGCGGGCATCAGCGAAAGCTGGGATGGGTACCAGCGCCACGGCTGAAAGTGTGCCAGCTGTGAGATTACCACCTGAATCGACATCAGTGTGGACTAGCTCAACGCTGAGCGCGTCCCGTACGCCCTCGCGCACGTCTGCGAGGGCCTCATCGCCGTCTGGTGTAGCGGCGATGCGGAAAGTTGCGCGAATACCCTCGGGGGTTTCTTCAAGTTTTTCGGCGTAGCCTACGGGCTTGAAGCCGGTGTCGGTCGAGTGGTCGCGGAGTAGCTTCACCCGCTTCAAGTCGTCGGGGAAGTTGACTACCCCGCTAGCCACTGTCACGGTGCCGCCTGATGTGTAGCCCGGTTTGTTATACGGCAGGATCAGGCCCGAAATTGTTCGACTCTTCGGCTTCACTGCCGGGGCCTGCGCTGCCACCAAATGTACTTTGCTCATAGATTCCTCTACTTTCAATCGATTGAACGTCATCATACGCGCCAGCTGCGAACCACGGCACATTAGCGCGTAGCCACGTTTCCACCTCGGGTGTGGCTAGGATTCGGGTAACTGCCGCGCCTACGGTCATGGTGGTTATCGCTATGGGGACCGCTTCAAGGTCGAACGCGTCCACGATGACCGGGATGACTGGTAGCAGGCCAACGGCCGCAGCTACAGTGCTTCGCGCTACTGCTTGCCACGGCCTTATGTTTTGTGATGCGGGTTGCTTCATGCTTCCTTTGTCTTCGCGTTCCGCTTCATGTACTGCTCGATAACGTATGCCGTCATCATGTTTCCTGTGACTACCCCGATAGTTGTACCGGTGAATAAGGCGCTGAATGCTGCTAGCCATGCGAGAATACTCATTTCGTGCTCACCCCTACC
>JAPYYT010003158.1:0-22850 GCA_030522565.1 Ceratosolen corneri | reverse complement strand
TTGACTTCTAATGGATAATAAAAATGATTGTCAAGTGAAAGTCAATTAAATTGCATTTCTGATGATAAATAAGCGTCTCATGTCAACCATCATCCATTGAAATCCATAGTTTCATTAACCAAGAGATCAAAACAAATAGTTATAATAGAAATAATCGACTATTCGTTATTGCCAATTATTATTATTATTATTATTATTGTTGTTGTTGTTGTTGTTGTTGTTGTTATTATTATATTAAATACTAATAATTATTCAAAGGGCAATTATAATATTAATGATAATAAAAGTTGAAAAATTTTTTACGCCGGTTTGAAAATTTAGTCAATTATTTAAAATTTTGGTATTAACAGTTTGTTTAAATTGAATAAATTTCTTGACACGCGCATTTCGTGTACGTAATCTATATTTATTTTTAGACCGCAAAACAAGCCTTGCAAGAAATGGTAATACTGCCATCCTTACGACCTGAGTTGTTCACCGGTCTACGCACTCCCGCAAGAGGACTACTTTTATTTGGACCACCGGGAAACGGGAAGACTTTGTTGGCACGCGCAGTCGCCACGCAGTGCAATGCTACTTTTTTTTCAATATCTGCTGCAAGTCTGACCTCCAAATATGTTGGCGAAGGAGAAAAACTTGTAAGAGCCTTATTTGCAATTGCCCGTGAATTGCAGCCTTCCGTCATATTTATTGACGAAGTAGACTCCTTATTAAGCGAACGTAAAGATAATGAGCACGAAGCTTCTAGGTATGATAATATATTAAAAAAAAAAAAAAAAAAAAAAAAAAAAAAAAAAAAAAGTACTAACGTGGTGTATGTTTAAAAAATTATTCACTTACAAATTTTATGTCAAAATTTTTAACGTACGCATAATTATTACTTTGATAAAATTACATGAATTTGTATTATTTTATATGGAGCGAATAAACGTTTGGTCAAACATAACAAATAATTATAATTTTTCTTTTCAAATAAAAAATTTTAATTATATAATTAAAAGGCTAAGAGCTTAAAAATAATTCATTGTGACATTATCTATTAATCTCTGTAACTAAATATTTTAATTGTTTAATTATTTGAATAACTACGAAGATTTTTGTTATCGTCGTAATACTGATACGTATTTATTAAAATTTATTAAACCGCCATTAGAATAGGTAAAATAATTAATAAACTCTGATGTATATTTTATTTGACATCTTGTTTATAGAAATGATGCATACAAAAATAAGCAATAATTTCATTAAATAATTTTTATAGTCTTATAGACTTTGTACTACAGTCTTTGAACCTTATTAACATTATACCTTTTTTGTTGATTCAATTGAAAAAAAATTGAACACCATAAATCCTTTAATTTCTAAATTATTAAAAAGTTCTTATTATCTAATCTTGTAATTTGTAAATAAATAGAAAAAAAAAATTGATATAAAAGGGTGATTAAATTGACATATTATTGAAATCTATTGATAATAATATATTTTATGTTGCACGCAAATAAGCTTTTTCTTTTATTAATACAATATAACATTTACAGACGATTGAAAACTGAATTTTTAGTTGAGTTTGATGGTCTTCCAAATTGTCCTGAAGAAAGAATATTGGTAATGGCTGCCACTAATCGCCCGCAAGAACTGGACGAAGCGGCCTTGAGACGATTTTCTAAACGAGTTTATGTAACACTACCTGATTATCAAACAAGAATTACGCTATTAAAACGATTACTAGAGAAACATGATGATCCTTTAACAAAGGAAGAATTAAATCAAATGTCAATGCTGACAGAAGGTTATTCTGGTAGTGATTTGACCGGTTTGGCAAAAGACGCGGCTCTCGGTCCAATTAGAGGTAAGATTTATCATAATATGTATACATTTGCATTAATCAAATACGTATTTAATCCAATAATTATCTTATAAACAAGAACATAATTGAAATATTTTTTGTTATATTGAAATTCAGAATAGTAGTTTGTTTGGCTTACATGTGATACTAATTTTAAGTAAGCATAATATGATCAATTAGGCGTGTTATGTGTATTAAAATTAATATTTTTCAATTAAATTGCAATGTCTTGAGGCATTATATTGAATTTAAAAAAATATTGAACTGCAAATAATTTATTCGCATATTTCAGAACTCAATATGGATCAAGTAAAAGATTTATCTTTGAATTCGGTACGCAACATAACACAAAAAGATTTTCTTGACTCTTTAAAAAGAATTCGTCGATCTGTTTCACCAGGAAGTTTGGCTGCTTATGAAAAATGGAGTCTTGAATATGGTGATATAAGTCATTAATTGAAGCCAACAAATAGTAACGAGAATGGGTTATTTTCTATGCAACAATCGTAATTTTCAAAATGTCAAATCTTAATCCCATTGTCGTCATATTATTCTTACTGGTTAAGATATCAGCATGTAAAAATGAATAATCTTGTACTATCGTATTTTCAAAATTCGGAGATATAAAAAAAATTTATAATATAAACATTAATGAGAGCAAAAATTGGTAAAAATATAATTATAAACAAAAAACAAAATGTTTTATCAATGAGTCTTCTAAAATAATAGGGTACAAAATTAAATACTCAAATATAATGTTAAAATCTGTGGACAAGATTGTTGAAAACCTTTCAAATAGGACGTATTTTGAAGTTTGTCATTTATTTCATACAATACACATACCAGTAGAAAAAGAAAATTGTAAGGTAATTTCTCGTGATTATAAAGACTGGCCGATCAAATTTTATGTATGGTTCTACGAAACAACGAAGCATATGAAATATGTCGCGACAAACGATTGATTGTGATGTGGAAAAAACAGCGATTACTGGCAAGGTGTTTTCTATTGAATATATTATAAAACACTTATGATAATCAAATGCGATGACGACCAAATACCAGTGCAAGCTTTAAATACCACAAATCAATTGCAACTGATATATATTTGTATATCTGACCAGCAGATATACTTATAATCATTCTCATTCTAATATTAATCTTCAATTATCTATTAATATCTTAATTGAAATCAACTTTCCTTCCAATTAACTATGTAAACATTAAATTCTTATTAGATTTTTAGAACAAAAATTGTATGTACTATTGAAAATTTTAAATTTTATTTTTACTTTTAATCAAAGGATTCTTAAAAAATAATTGAAATTAATATTATTACACTTCATACATTCATATTTTATTCATTAAAAAAAATAACTTTGTTAATATTAATAGCGAACTGTAACTTCATAAAGTCGTATTTAAAATGTATTTCATTGTAAGGTAAGATGTCCATTTCTTATCGGAATACACTTTCAATATTTTAAATTCTACATTCCGAAGTAAAAATTAGTTAACAAGTATATTATATTATTATTGTTATTAATTAACTTATTTGTACAATTTTAAATAATCAACTATATTAAAATATTAATTTTAAGTATTTGCCAAAGTATGGTGCGTATTTTAAATTACTAAAAATTTATCAAGTTAATAGTAAAAATGAAATAGTTAAAATAGACTTAATCAATCGAGGAAAATATTTTTTTCTTGCCATTTACATAAGAAATTACCTCTACATTATTTTAGTTTTAAAATGTTACAATACCCAACGTAATTTATAAGCATTGTGATGTCTACTCTGCGCATGTGATAACAAGGTGATAAATGAAAAATTCAATGATATCGCTTTATTCCTTTATAAATTATTGTGTAATCGTCATCATTTAAATCAATGATGTTTAAAACTCTCATGCTTCATACTTCATGTTGAATTGTTAAGTATAACTTAAAAAATGGAAAAAAGTGAAACAAAACTTAAGTACAAAATGTGTGGAGATTAATAAGCGTTGTACAATTTAACTTTCAGATAAATAATCGTTTACATTTTTTTAATTCCTTTTTAATTGATCAAATTTTTTCTTCCTTGATTTTTGTTTCATTTAGTGTTCAAAATTTTTGCATCTATTCTTTTGTTTGAAAATTCCATTATACATATTTCGCTAAGAATGCATACAAAAAATATAAATTTACATTCCAAAAATGCATAATGTTATTGCCTGTATGAACTTTTATATGTACTGGGTACAAGAATGAATAAACTATCATCTTAAGCGCAAAATTCACATTAATTACAATAAAAATAACACGAACTAAAATAATGTATTAAAACGTACTTAACGCTTAGACGCACATAAGTGCTGTCAAGCCTTTCAATCACAAAACATTTCTGCCTTGATCTAATTATTTTGCTACTTTTATATATATATTATTCATAGCAAAAATAAGCATTATTAAAAAAAAAAAATGTTGAAAAAATTGGATAACCAATAAATAAATGATTGATATAAAAAATGTACAAAATATTCAACTCTGAATTTCCATTTAATGTACATGAAGATTAACTTTAAGATAAAATAAATAAAGTACTTATATCATTCTTTGTATTCAATTAATATCACTAATTTGAAATTATTTGAAATATTCAATTGTATTTTATAAACTTATACGATACAATAAAAATTCAAATATTCATTCGCATTTTAAATTAAAGCACAAAATGATTAATAATTTTATATACAAGGCAATTGTCAACAGCCAAGTAGAGATGTTTTTGAATGAGTTGGCCAAAAACGCTTATTACTATAGTAATTTATCTAGTTCGTAGGATTAATTACAATTTTTGAAATTTAATTCATCAATACTTATTGATGAAAGCTGAATTGAAAAAGCTCCTAATAAATTGACTAATTAGATTTTGCTTTATATATATATATATATATATATATATATATATATATATATATATATGTATGTATAAACAAGTTGTATTATTCAATTACTCGATGCATAAGTTGTATATACATAATCACCTTGAAAAATTCTTTGTAATATTTTATTTTTTGTACCTGTAATTTAAGTTTCAAATTTACATGTTTATATTTTATTGATGCATCAAAGATGAGTGCATTACACGAGCCCATTTTTTTGTCTTGGATGACTATGTTCATTATTATATTTATTTCATTTTATGTATGTAAACAAAGATTTTTATTAAGTGTAAAAAATCTTGTATATTTGATTTTTTTATTACAAAAAATACGTAGGAAAATGAAAAGGCTTGAGCAATATATATAAACAATAAAAACAAAAGTGTATTTTAAATATTTATTCCTTCTTCTCATTCAAAGGACAATTTGTTTTTATTATAAGATAACATTATCCTAAGCATTGTCGAGGGTCTTATGCCCTACCGTACCTAAATTAATCTTTATATAACATTCTTCACTTCAATCACTTCTCTGATTCTTATTTTACTCAATGTTCATTTTTTATAATCAATTATCTCATACAACTGTTTTCACACTCGACATACTTTGCTCTGCATTATAATTCATCAAATTATACAAATTTGTATTTTTTAACTGTACTATTTTTACACTTGCTTTGTCATCAACTTTTGTTATGATTTATATAAAGTTGATCTATCGTCATCAGTGGCTTTATTCAAAATTCATTTTCTTTATTTAATAAGCTTTTAATCAAATAATTAAAATGATTTGAAAAATAAATTATAAAATTAAACATATAGCATCAAATTGTAACGCAACCTACAAAATTGTTAATATTGCTATACATTGATTTTATATATTTCGCGGAAGACGATTCGTTCGAAAGCAATTTCTTCTATATAAAATTGTAAGCATTTGTTGAATTTTTAAAGTTTCCAATTAGCGATTATTTTTTCTGAAATACATCAAATAAAATTAGCATATTATAATTATATTTTTATTAACAATTTAGAATATCAAACTTTCATAAATATTCAACAAATTATATTAGAATAAACAATTGGAGACCTAATTTCTCATGACATGTACATTTATAAGATATTATATTTAAAATAAATAAAAAAAAAATATTAACTGAAACGTCTCTAAGCCACTGGCGATTACAATTTGCAAAGCAAAGATAAGTTCATAAGCGCAAGCATCATCACCTTAGTTATGCGCTGGATGAGGGCCCTGCATACGTGTTTAACAACGTACTTCCAAAAAATTCTAGCTACATCACAGGCGCTGTGTTTAGCTATCGTTTTTGCTACTTTACGCTTATGTATTAATAATTATCATGATTAACTCAACATGAATAATCAAACATTCAAAAGTGACAATATATCCATTCAATAACATGACTGAACTAAAAAAACATGGTATTTGAAAAAAGCATCAAGATTAAGAATAGAAAGGAGGTAGAGAACAAAGAAAGAAGATATTTAAAAATACAACAATCACAGTGGTCATATCATACGCGTACATACTAGTATACGTTACACGACGAATGCAGGGCTCTACAGGGGCCTCGAAGATAGATTTAAATATATACCGTCTTTTTTTTTTTATTTTCACTAACTTTTCCGTTTCAAAACAATGTAAAAGTTCTACCTATCTTCTACAATCCTATCCACTATTTATAAGAAAAACAAAAACAATTGTTTTTTAACTCTTCTTTAATGCATATCTAGGAAAGTATATTAATTGTATACTAATTCAACAAAATCATTCATTTGAGTTTATATGAATGTCTTTAACTGTCGAACAATGTACAAGTATAGTTATGTTTATAAACGCGCGTATTGTGTAGGTGCCTGTATATACGCACATATGAATGTACGCATGTGTGAGTGTGTGACGAGAAATAGACGTATAAAGAAGATGACCGGTATATATCACAGTCTATTTTCGAGGAAGTCCTATGTCAAGTGTTGCGTACAGAACTTTCAGCTGTCATTTTTTTGTTGTTGTTTTTTTATTTTTATAAATTTTCTGCCAATCCGTTTCATTGCGTGGGATACTGCGGCGGCATGGTGTAAGTTACCATTGGTTGTTGTCCCGGTGGTAACGGTGCAGCTGGTGTTGGTGGTGCCGTACCTCCCTGTCCAGGTTGCCATGTGCCCGCCGCTGGTGCAGGCATCCGCATGCTGTTCATATATTGAGCCTGCTGCTGGCCATAATATTGGCCATAGTACTGGGCAGGCTGAAGAAATTGACCTTGCATTTGTGGATAACCCTGAGGATACCAGTAGCTCATTTGCTGACCATATCCGTATGCATACTGACCTGCTCCTGCTGTAACCTGCGAGAGAAATAAAATATTAATAGAATAAAATAAAATGAAATAAAATATAAAAAATAACTGAAATGGTCCACATTTTTCATTGGATTACCATGTATTAACAAATTCATTTAAATTCATTAAATTCAATATACTAATATTCACTTCTATTATAACCATTTTCAACAATAAGATTTAATGGAAATTTAATGAAATGATCTTTTATTTGGAATATTTGTTATCGTTCAATTTCAAACAGCCTTTTATTATTTTTAAAATATTTCTGTGTAAAAAATTATGGTAAAGCTGATCTATTTAAAAATTCATTTCATATATTTTTCAAATGCAAAAAGAAAAAAGAAAAGGAGAAAACAGAAGCTTTAATAATGCAATCAAATTAGTTAAATATAGTATGGATATGAAAAATGAAATTTTAAATTCTATACTTTAGTTACTAATTGAACCTTAAGTCCGCTTATTAAAATGTTCTATTTCTCTTATCTGAAACGCCATACTTACAAATTCAACAAACTTTCTCTAATTATGGAAACTATTAATATGATATATTTCAATAAATCATAATGCAATATATCCATGAAAATTTTAATATATAAAATATTACTTAACTCAGGTTCATATACTATTTTTCTCATTTATTAATGTTAATCTCAAATACAATAGTTAAATACAAAGATATAAATTCTTATATAGTCACAGAAAATGTTTTTTGTATTTTATTATTTAAATAAAACATTAAAATTATACTATTTTCGGTATTATTTTTACAAAGAGATTAATTAATTTAATTATTAAAATTACTTCCCTGAGATCAACAAATAACTACATAGAACTAAAGAATGCCTAAAGAAAACTAAAGAATTACAACTAAAGAATGCCCCCTCAATTAATCAAATTGAAAGTTAATCGGAATAAATTTTGTTAATTAATTAGAAATTGAAAATTTTTTTCAATACTAACCTGTTGAGCCTGTTGATTTGCGTTGGGTCCTACACTATTTGGATCACCATTTTCCTTTCCCCAAAAACATTTAACAATGCTACCATTTATTTCGGTATTGTGTGTTCTTTCTATAGCATGTGTTGCTGACTCCTTGGTAGTGAATTTAATAAAAGCATAACCCTTATCCTTAAATATTCTAGTTTCAGATATAGAACCAAATGGTGCAAATGTCTTAAATATCAATTCTTCTGTAATCCCATTTGTAAACCCTCCACAGTAGACGGTACAATTGGTTGGACTGCTTTGGTTATAAACCTAAAGTTAGGAACACCAAAAAATTTTCAATTATGAGTCATATAAAAAAAATAATTTCAAATTTTTAATAGTATTGTTACAATAATACGAGCTGGATTGACAAATTGTTAAAATAAATATAAAGTTTTAATTGTCTTTATATATAAAAGTGATTTTAATATTACCCTTATCAAAATTAGTACTATATTAATAACCAATCACGATTCATGTAAATAAAAAGTTATAGTTTTATCAAATATCTAAATATAACTATGACACTATTAAATAATTTTTATTCATCAAAATGATTTATTTTTTAAGTACTATTTCGTTAAAAAAAATTAATTGAAAATAAATAGAAATTCCAAAAAAGATTGAAAATAATCTAAATAGAATTCATTATTTGATTTGCGCTTTTTAATTTAGTTTCTAAAACAAGAAAATCTTGCAAGAATCAAATTTTATTACAGAAGATAAGTTATAATTGACTTTTCATATAATATTAAATTTTCTTTAATTTATCATCATTAAAAAAAAAAAAAAAAAAAAAAAAAAAAAAAAAAAAAAAAAAAAAAAAAAAAAAAAAAAAAAAAAAAAAAAAAAAAAAAAAAAAAAAAAAAAAAACAAATATCTACAAATATATAAAGCAAAATACAATTTAAAGCATGTATTCTTAAACTGTAGTTTAATAAAAAAAAAAATAAATAAATAAAACTCTTAAATAGTAATATATTTATGATTTTCGTGTCCTTTCTCATAGATTTAAAAAATGAATATAGCAAAACTAAAAATAAATATAAATTTCTTCTTCAGAGTTCATTTGTTTGATATAAAAAAGAATTAATGATTTTATTGTACCTTGATACAATAAAAAAATATCAAAAGTAAAAGAACTTAAAAAATTGAGTTATACGGATGTGTTTTTCAAATAAATATATTTTATCATAAAAGTTTGTGAATCATAATTAATTTCTTTAATAAATCGAACAAATAAAACTCAAAATTTGACATCAAACAGGCGGTTTTATATGAAGTTTGTACATATGCTTAAAGTATTTTTAAAAACACCTGTTCCTTGAAATCAGATACTGTCTGTTATTCTGATCCCAGAAGAAATACATTAAATCAGAATCTCAACAGCGTCTAATTTCAAATATATTATAATACTCTTAAAACCATGAAATGTATAGCAATTTCCATGGATTCAAAAATTAATGTTCAATCTGAAACAGGAGATATGTCAACATGAATATTTTGTGAGCTTTAACCCAAACAAACCCATCGTACAAGAGGACTGTTTGCGAAGGGAAGCAGTCGATGCCCATAATCGCCAGACTCTCTTTCTCGTCATCAGCCAACGTACCTCCTCGTAGTTGGGTTTGCTGTTGGCTGCGTGCCTAGGCCTCTCAGACCTTGGTGGCGGCGGCTTCCTTGTCGACCAGTTTGTCCTGATGCTGCGCGAGCCTAGCCACTGGCCATTCATTGCAGCTATTGCTGCCTCGGCGTCGCTCTTCTTCACGAATGATACGAAAGCATAACCTTTGCTCTTAAGCGTCTGAGGATCACGAACAATTCTGCAATTGCTGATCTCCCCGAAGGGCGTAAAGGCCTCACGCAGTGTCTGCGTCTCAATCTCAGGCGACAGGTCACCGACGAATATATGATGGTGATTGCTGGTGTCAAGCTTGGGTTGATTACCCGGACTCGTGGCCCAGTTAACCTTCATTTCCTTTTGAAGAAAGACGCGCTTATTCATGGCGGCGAGGGCCGTAGCCGCACACTGGTGATTCGTGAACTCCACGAAAGCATAAGGATCGTTGCCAGCTTCGCGAATTATCTTGCAACCCTTTACATGGCCGATCTGGGAGAAGAGGGCACATAGCAAATCCTCAGATACGGATACGTCGAGATTGCCCACGTACAACGTACGCGGGTTACTCTCCTCGCTCATGCTCATGGCACTGAACGTTAGCTGCTGCTTCTGCTGCTGCTGCTGTTGCTGCTGCTGCTACTGCTACTGCTGCCGCTGCTGCCGCCGCTGCTGCTGCTGCTGCTGCTGCTGCTACTGCTGCTGCTGCTGCTGCTGCTGCTGCTGCTGCTGCTGCTGCTGTTGCTGCTGCTGCTGCTGCTGCTGCTGCCGTTATTTCTTTCAACCTTGGCTGCGGCACAACAGCACCTACACTCTCGCTCGCAACGCGCGCTTACCTCGACGTCGAGAGAGCGCTCCTAACTCCTGCGACTGTTCTTTCCGGGAGAAAGAGGAAAAACGCGTAAATTCGCTATCTCCGTTGCTCTCTTTATCTTTCTCTTTTTGTCTCCTTACACGCTCTCCTTTAGCTACGACTGGCCGGCAAGCGAGACAGGCGGCAGCGGCCACCTTTTTATTCTCTCTTTCTCTCTCACGTTCTGTTACACGCTCGTTCTCGCTCTCCCGTCCCCCTTACTCGCTCGCGCTCTCTCACTCACTCTCTATCTCTCGCTCGCTCGCTCGCTCTCTTACTCTCGCGCGCGCACGCACGCACGCACGCACACACACACACATTCTCTCTCTCTCTCTCTCTCTTTGAGACCGCGTTGACGTGTGCCCGCGCAGCAGCAGCTTCTGTCTCTTTTTTCTGAAAAATTATAAAGCTAGAAAACTCACACTTTCAACCGCCGTCTCGAGAGATCGGCATCGGGGCAAACGGGAGACTTCTCTCGCGATACTCGCTTTTTTTGAATCTCAATTTTATCAAGAGTTCTCCCTCTCTCTCTATCTTTCTTGTTATTCAAGCTGTTATACCGTACGATCCTCCGTCTCCCTCTATTGGACTATATGCATGTTTGCACGCGCGTATATGTACATTAACGTCACCAACGCGGGCGGTTGAAGTTGAAAACGTGATGCTGGTACACTACACCCAGAACACCTCGCACTCGGTAGCTATCGTCAGCAGTGTCAGCACTTAGCTAGCCTATCGCCTATGTGATGCTAATACATAAGATGGCCGACCCGTTGCGCTTGCGGTCACTCGCGTATGCATATGACATGAATAGAATTAAACGAAATGCGAGCTCGGCTGTGCATATTTTAAGAATTATATTTAAGAAATAATTACCTATGAGTTTTTGCAAAGGTATTTATTTATATATACATATATACATATATATATATATATAGATATATATATATATATATATATATATTTGACTTCATGCGTTTTATCAGTATGCATGAGAAATGTTTACCAAAAAACCACTAGCGAGGATTTACTATGCAAGCACGATGTTATGCCATGCACAAAGAATCATGAACAGCCGGCAACCTCATATTTTCAAAACCTAATTCGTGACATGTGTCGATTTTATTGCTATCACCAAAGTAGATATATACAATTGCACGGGCTCATTTAATTTCCTTGTTCATCCTCACTTCTGTGCGAATAATACCCCGAGAAAGCTCGGGCGAATTAGGGAGCTGAATTATGGCAACTTGTGCATTTTTAATTTTTTTTTTTATTATTTTTTTCTCTCCCTCTCTTTAAAACGAGTCAAACGAAGCAAAGAACATTATTAATAATGCGAGGCAAATGTATAAGGCATTTTTTCCTTTCCTCTCTTTTTATTTAAAGTTTGCTTAATCGACCACCACATCGATAATAGAGCGAGTTATTAGTTATAATCAACCTTATAAATTACCATAAATTAATTACTTAATCTCTTTTCTCATATTTGGTCTTATTGTTCGGTTGTCCCCTCATTCCTCCTAATTTACGTAATTTTATTTTTTTACTGGCCACATTACGTATTATACACAGATATTACTATTAACATTTGGATAAAATTGGATGCATACAAACAAGGTAAGACACTAGCGCGAGAAAGCCGGCGATCCGTTCAACGAATCATAGAGATGGATTTTTTAACTGCCATAAGGTTTGGATTTAACAATTTTATTTTATTTTATGTCCGCCCTTTTAATCGTGCGAATTATGAAAAATCTATTCAAATAATATCCTAATATTATTTGTATACCAATGAGCCAAATTAGCTGTAAGAAATAGGCGAAGGAATTATGCCTCCATTGTAAAATATCTTATAATATAATATTTATATATTATTAATTAAGCATTCTAAGTGTAACGATGAAAACAAATTTCTCTAATGAGAAAAAAAAATTTATTTACGAAACAAACAATATATTTTCAAAGGTTACATTAAACTACAAATATCCTCTAATATTTAATAATTATTACGGCCGTGGGCGTGTACGTACGTCCTATGTAAATGCACACATCTATGCATACCATATGAAATTGAATAGAGATGGGTATATTGTTTGAGAAATATATTCTTAAATCATCTAAACAAATTGGATTTTTTATATTATAATTATGATTAAAAAAAATACTCCTGCAATAAAAAATATGTATCGCAGCAAGATTATTTAAAATAATACTAATGCAATCATATTTTTCACATTATATATCACAAGTTAATTTATAAATAAATACATAAAAAAGAAGAAATAATAAAAATGACTTTATTTCCCGGTTTCCGAACGACAGTGCATCTTATTATTTGCAATACACTATCAAAATAAATTATTTATTATGTATTGTCTCAAAATTAATGTTTGTTGACTTTATTGCAAGGATTATAAAACTTTTAATTAAATATTAGATAGTCAAGTTTAAACAGAATCGGTTATAATGGAACGCTAGTTGTTTTTTTTGTCAATTTACGTCATTTATTCCAATAAATGAATATACTCCACAGAAGTAGTCGGTACTTTTCATTCTGTAGTTGCTATTGTACTTAACAATAAAGAAAACATGGGGCAAATATATCTTTTCATATAAACTTTTGTTGCAATTAGCTAATTTTTTATTGAATTATCATCATGTAGTAAGCAGTGAACTTTGTAGGCATGAATGTGTCTATTGCCAATTTTTTATAAACCGTTATATCAACGTAATCTAATAATTACGTCCCAATAATACGATTGAGGTTAAATTAGAATATATTTAGTTTAGTTTGTAAATACACTTAGAAATATAAGTTAAAACTTCGCCTTGTATAGGGGCTCTTTTAAAATGAGCGTTTAACAATTAGTTTGCAAAATGTTACAAGATGAATCATACCAAGATCGTCAAAATAATGAATTCGAAGTTTTAAAAGTAAGACTTATACATACTACATTATGCGAACGTAAAATAGTATTTGGTGTATTTAAAATTTTTTTTATTTTACACATAAATATAGTCGATTTTTGGAGATGAACTACACGATAATCGTAAAAATAAACAAAAGAGGAAATGGCAACCATTGGATATTTCTGTTACACTCACACCGCAAAAAGGAATGTCAGGACCAGCAGAAGTTTATGTTCAAGTTGATTTACATGTTATTTGTGGAGAAAAATATCCTAAGGAGTAAGTTTATCAAAATAAAAGCATTCTGTTTAAGAAAATCAAACATTTCTAAATATACCGTATTGTAAGTAAGGTAATATTTAAATATATTTAAATGTAATTTTATTTCATTTATTTATGTTAATTTTTACAATGGTACTTTATATAATTATTTTCAAATAAGATTTTTTTTACTTAAATTATTTAAAATTACTACTTGATTTTTTTATTTTGTATTAGATAATAGATTAAATTGAGAGAAATCTTTATGTATTAGTTTTTATTTTAGTTTAATGCTACATACAAATCAATGTTCAAATATTTTTTTTTAGAGTTCCCAAAATTCAATTACAAAATAGTAGAGGTTTATCTCATCAACAAATTGCAATTCATCTCTCTGAATTAGAAAATTTGGCAAAACAGCTAAAGGGTGAGGTAATGGTTTTTGAACTTTGTCAACATGTACAAAAATTTCTTCATGAACATAACAAGCCAGGATACAGCAGTTTTTATGAAGAAATGGTATTGAAACGCCAAGAACGAATCCAAAGTGAATTGCAAGAAAGACAATTGAAAGAAGATAAGGAACGACAGGTTTTACAGGATGAAATTTCTAAACGAAAAGAAGCGCTTAAAGCAGAAATGCGTAATCGACGCGAATCAGCACGTTTATCGCTCGAATCCGACCCTATTTTATCACAATCAATACCATCTTCTCCACATGAACGAATCAGAACTTATTCTAGAAGAAGATGCATGAGTACATCCGAAAGTTCTGAAGGATCATTATGTGAGCATAGAGGAACTAAGCTTTTACATTTTGATAACAACAAAGGTGAACGACAGATACATAGAGGAAAATGTTTGGGTCATAGTGTAAAGGGATCTGTAGTGTACGCCGGAGTTGATATGATAACAGGAGAATTATTGGCTATTACTGAGTGGACATTGAAATGTGGTATATCCGAAGATCATGAAAATCATGAAACATCAAACTTACAACACTCAATGAAACAAATTGCTAGTATCGAACAAGAACTAAATCATTTACATAGATTACACCATCCCAATCTTGTACATTATTTGAATATGAAATACTTGCAAGATAAAGATAATATAATAATTTATACTTTACAAGAATTTGTGGTAATTATATTTTTTAATAATAATTCAAAGAATATTTTATTTTAATTAATAATCAATTCATAATTAAGTCATACATTATGAATTTTTTAAAATGATTTTGTAGTCTTTCAGATGCTTAATTTGAAATAAAATACAAACAGATATTGAAATTGTTTTTCCCACCTTGTCCATTTCCAAAGATTCTCCAAACTGTTTCTACATTTGCACAGGAAAAAAACTTCTTATGAACCAAAAAAATGTTAATGTAAATTTTAACACAAAAGTATTCAAATTACTCTTTTATATGTTTAACATTTAAAAATTTTCAAAAGCTAATTTTCCAGTTATACAAATACTTATTAGCTTCTAGTAATATTTATTTATAGATTTTTTGCATTTAAGCAAATTAAAAACTTATATCTGCAATTGTTAAATTATGATTTAATAATTTTATCTAAAACAATCTAAACTAAAAACATTACAAATATTATATTTTCGTAGGTTGGAACAACATGTTCATTTTTCCTCATGGAAAACATTCCAGTTGATACGGATATGCTTAGGTATTTAGCTATGGGAATTTTATCTGCTCTTCAATATCTTCACAAAAATAATGTTGTTCATAAAAATCTTCGAGATTCAAGTATTCATATTGATCGTACTGGTATTGTCAAGCTGTCGGATTTTTCTCTAGATAAAAGACTATCGGATATTTATCAAGCAAGCTGCTTAGCTAAAGTAGAACACGACTTTCCTACAATTCAAGGAAGAGGAGGGAAAAAAGCAGATATTTATAGATTTGGTATTCTTTTACTTTCCTTGTTGAAGGGTGCAGTCATTTTAGATAAAGATATAGAAGTTAATTCAACATTACAGGTAATTATAAGATATGCCACAAAATTTCATTTGTTTTTGTAGGTTCTATTTTTATTTCATTTTTAAAATAATTTGAGTTGAAATGTATATTGAAATAAGTATCCTATAAATTCATAATTTACATTTTTCAAAAAAATCCAAACTCTTCATATTATTATATCATTTATTACTAAAGTAAATGATAAATAATTATGTTAGATTAAATTTTAATATGCTTCAATACATACCAAAATATTTGTGATTAAATTAATAATATTAATGTTGCTATTTCATGTTCAATACTGTTTAATTTGTAATATTCACAATTGATTTTTATTGTTAAAAACTATCAATATTTATTTATGTTTAAATTATACGAAGAAATGGAAATTGATTATCTATAATGAGCAACATATTATTTTTAGCCAGATTTAAGAGATTTTATAAATAAATGTCTTGTAAGTGATGAACGAACTCGTTGGTCTGCAGAACAATTATTACAACACTGCTTTATTCGGGCACCACTCGAACGAGGATTATCACCTCCGAGACTAGATGGTAATCAAGAGCAAAATCGAGTCGAGCCAGAACAAGAACCAGATGCTGATATGCATTTTTACCTCCCAGCCTTTGGTGGACAATCACGAATTCAAAATGAATTTGAAGTACTTAAATGGCTGGGCAAGGGGGCTTATGGAGACGTTTTAAAAGTTCGTAATAAATTAGACGGAGGTGTATATGCAATAAAACGAATTGAATTGAATCCTAAAAATAAACAGTTAAATAGAAAAATAACGCGCGAAGTAAAATTATTGTCTCGATTAAATCATGAAAATGTCGTACGGTATTATAATTCCTGGATCGAGAGCGCAACCCTTGACGATTCGACAAGATATAGTAGATTTACACCATCTGTTACACCTTCGATTAAATTTACGTCAACATCTGATAAAACATCGAGCGTTGATGATGTAAATTAATTTATATAAACTTGATTTTTTTTAAAATTTTTTTTCTATATTCTTATTATTTTCTATTTTATACTTTTCTATTATGTAATATTATTCCTATTATTTATTTTCTAATTGTATAGTATTTGGGAAATGCAAACATTGAAAAATTAGCTCCACCAATACATGATGTCGAGTGGAATGTTTCTTATGAATCTAGAACAAGTGCTGCATTATCAGCAGATAGTGAAGAGGACAATAGTGACCGTTCTAGTGATGTATCTGATAGCGATGAAGACTGGGCTTTCATGTAAGTTTTCAAGAATAATTTTTTTTTTTGTTATAATTTATTGTCAAAATGTAAATAATAAAATGATAAATAAATAAATAATAAATGATAAACTATTCTTAAAGATTTTAATTATTCAAAAATATATTTATAAAATTTTTAAATTAATGTATAATTAAATCAGCATGAGAACTAGAACTGAGTCATCTGATAGTGTAGAATTTGAGAAGGATGAAACATCGCAATTATCGGATTCTGTACAAAACTCTCAAGATTTAGTTGTTGAAAAAAATAAAAATGAAATAGAAAAAGATGGTATATTGATGAAAGAGATCCAATTTATGTATATACAAATGGAATTTTGTGAAAAAAGTACATTAAAAACAGCAATTGATAATGGACTATACGAAGATGAAGAACGAATTTGGCGTTTATTTCGAGAAATCGTTGAAGGTTTAGCGCATATACATCAACAAGGAATGATACACAGAGATTTGAAACCAGTAAATATATTTTTAGATAGCAATGATCATGTAAAAATTGGAGATTTTGGTCTGGCAACAACCAATATTTTTTCGACACGAACGCAAACCATAGAAGTTGAAAAAGAATGTCAAACAATTGATAAAAGTATTTGAATATTAAAAACAATTAATTTAAAATTAATATTAAAATAAATAACAAATAAAAGTTTTATCATGATTTTGTAGGCGTTAGTTTTGACACGGATGATTTGAGTTCAATGACTGGTCAGGTTGGTACAGCTTTGTATGTAGCACCAGAATTGTCCGCACAAGCTGCAAAAGCTATATATAATCAAAAAGTAGATATTTACAGTTTAGGAATAATTTTTTTCGAAATGTGTTATAAACCATACAGAACTGGAATGGAAAGAGTGAAAGTCCTTTTAAATCTTAGATCTAAAGAAATTATTTTACCTCCTGAATTGAGTGAAAGGGGTATGTCTAGTCAAATTCATCTTTTACGGTAATTTCAAATGTTTTTTAAATTTAAAATACAAATATTCAAATTTATATATTTTTATTATATGGATTTTATCAACAGCTGGTTATTAAATCACGATCCAAGTCAGCGACCAACATCGCAAGAGTTGTTGGCTTCTGATTATTTACCACCCCCTCAATTAGAAGAGGCAGAACTTCAAGAAATGGTTCGTCATACACTCTCTAATGTTCAGAGTAAAGCTTATAAGTATCTCGTTGCTTGTTGTTTTTCACAAGAAGTAACACCTGCAGAGGACATAACATATGATATGAACCTACCACCACGAGTAACAACGAATTTTGTATTACCGAAAACACGCTTTTTCCAAGAAACCATTAAATCAAAAGTTGTGGAAGTCTTTCAAAAACACGGAGGCATAAGTATTACAACTCCATTACTTATGCCTAAATCTGGTCCACTTTATAATGTTACTGATAGTTGCGTTCGGTTGATGACTCGTACCGGGAGTGTAGTATCCATACCACACGATTTACGTGCACCGTTTGCCAGATATGTTGCCTGGAATAATATTTCTAATATACGAAGATATTCTATTGAAAGAGTTTATAGGGAGAAAAAGGTAATATATATTGCATTTATTTATACATATGAAGTAAAGTAAATGGATTTTTGTTTATCAGTCTAATATGTTTGTTATTATTGTATAAAGATAAAATTAAAAGAGTAAACTGTAATTTCAAAGAATTAAGAATTTTATAATATTTGAATAATAAATAGAAATAAGCAAAATTTTTAATTTGTATAAACGTAATTCGCAGGATGGTCGACAAAAATATTTTTTCACTTATTAATTATATACAATTATCATTTTAAAAATAAATTAAATTATTTTTATACTATAATATAATTTTAATAATAATATAGAATATATATTGTTAATATTTTAAAATTTAAAAATTTTTTCCAAAAAATTAAATGAAATAGTTTCATTAATGATGTACAATGATCTCAGCTATTTTTAATACATCTCCTCAAATATTTCATATAAGCGAATAAAATTGTGTGTATCTATGGATCTTGCCCTTTTGATAAGACATAGAATTTAATTAGTCTTCATGCAATTATAGATACAAAATACAAAAGAAAAAGTTATACAAAAGAATAAATATTATAATATAATATTTACTCAGAAATAATAATGAAATATTCAATATTCAATAAATTTTATTAAATATTCTTTGAGAAAAGCATTTAGTTTATTTTTTTAAACATAAATGTAGAATATTAATCTTATAACTATTGTACAATGTAATTTGATACTTTCACAAAGTTTCTTAATTCAATAATATTCTATAATAATAAATTTAATTTACTTTTTCCTTTAGACACATGATACATTTATGTTTAAGTGAATGTGAAATAAATCGAGAAGACCCAGTAATTTTTATATTCATAAAACCAATTATTGCATAGTAAGGCAGTTCGGGTATTTTAAAAAAAACTCATAATTATGTGTGTGAAATAACGTTTTAATTAAAAATAATTTTTTCAAATAATTTTTTAGGTACATGGTTTTCATCCACGAGAGCTCTACGAGTGTGCGTTTGATATAATAAGTCCAATGGGTAACAATTTGATGACCGAAGCAGAACTCATATCTATCGCTTGGGAAATCTGTAACGAAATACCTCAACTGCAGGAGCGTAACTTTACTGTTCGTATAAATCATACGTCGCTGTTACAAGCTGTCCTCATGTACTGTGGAATAGAACGTGAAAAGTATCAAGATATTTATTCAATATTGTGCGATGCTCGTGATGGCAAATTCTCCCGCTTCCAAGTACAAACTCATCTCATAAGTTTGTGTCTTACTGACCAAGCTATGGAAACTCTTTTTAATCTATTTGAGACTGAAAGTTCAGTAGCAAAAATCGCAAGTGTACTCAAGACAATTACTAAAAGAAAAGGAGATGCATCCGCCCTTGCGAAAGAAGGTCTCAGAGAAATCGAAACTGTTATAGCTAATGCAGAAGCTTTGGGTGTCAAGGTAATTAAAACGATTCTCTACTTGAAATTCATTTAAATTTATTATAAAAGTATTGTATGATATATTAATCATATTATTTCTTTGGAACTGAAAAAATGTATAATAAAAATATAATTCAATAGTCTTAAATTTTAATTTATCTATATATATATATATATATATATATATTTAGTGTTTTATTCAAACACTACATATCTTATTGGAATAATGTTTTTTTAGTGGCCAATTACAGTACTTCCATTGTTAGTACATAATATTCAGCAATATAGTGGTATAATTTATCAAGTTACGTGCGAAATGAAACGAAGGCGTAGGCGTAACGGTCAAGATGTCATTGCGGCTGGCGGAAGGTATAATACGAATTTTAGTATTATTTTATATTATTTATTTATATTTATGAATCAGCATGAGGAACTTGTTAAATTTGTTTAATGCATACTAGTTTATAACTTATAATAATTGCCAATTTTCAAAACACTGAAAGTATTTATATAATATTTATAATAAATCAATACTGTAAGAAAAGTCTAAAACCATTGATATTAATATCTAAATTATCTGAAGTTATACATATTTAAAAATTTTAATCGACTAGATACGACAAGATGCTGGCCTCATTTCGACAAACATTAGAGCGTACGGGTATGACCAATAAAGAAAGCAAGCAATTTGGTGTAGGCATTAGCATATCTCTCGACAAACTACTTTGTGCTGCAGGTGAATTAATGGCAGAATTGTGTCACGAAAACAAATTTGCTATTGATGTAGCTGTCTGCTGTGTAGATGGAGTGCCTCGACGAGAAAAAGAGCTTGCTGACGTTCTTCGTGAGCTTTGGACACTCGGGCTTAGAGTTACCTGTTTAGATTTTTTTACATCTGAAGAAATTTTAGAGTACTGTCAGGAAAATGGTGTTAATCATATTGTTATGTTGAAGAGCGGTGAAAAGGGTAGTTTGAGGATTGAAACGTGGGAAAGAGATAGATATCAAGAACGTAAAATTAGCGTTCAAGTAAGATTACACTTATTTTTATTATTTATTACTAAAAATTCACATTGTATAAAATAAAAAAATTTATTATACAAGAAATATTTTAGTCATTTTAAGAATATCTTATTAGTATATTAAATTTTACCTAAATTATTTCTATACACTTAAAATTAATTTTCTATTGAACATTCTTTATTTAGTGATCATTATATTGTCATTTTTATATTTCTTTTTAAGAAGAATAATAAATTACAAAATTTTAAATATGGCATTTTTAATAAATTCATTCAAATATTTAGTGATTAGGTAAAAAATTTTCATTAGTAGATTATATATATATATATTATATTAAAAGAAAAAATGATGATAATACTATTTTTAGGATATAGCTGAGCATTTTCAACGTCAGACGGAAAATGTGCTGCCGATAACCTTCAATAGATCCGAAAGTAAATTAAACACCAATACAGATGTGATGATCTCATCAAATACTCCTATTAATGTTAATATCAACTTCGTACTTTCAAGTAGGGACAAAATGTCTGGAAGTGGTAGAAGAAGTTACAAAAATACTATTCTTGCACAAATGTCCTCTTATATGCAAAGAATATCACACAAGGTTCCTATTGAAGTATTTGCAGTTTTTCTTGAAATGACTGTGGTGCGAACCATTACAAATTTTTTGGAAATTGATGAGGATGAACAAAACTTACAGAAAAGCATTCAAATAATAATCGACAAGTATGTATTATTTCTACAGATGCTAATAAATTTTATGTTACTGTTGAAAGTGGAGTTTCTGTAATACAACAGAGTTTAATAAATACATAATATGAAGTGGATAAGATATTTATGAAATGATATAATTTTTAAATTCAGAACCACTTTATTGTTACTTTTTTATCTTACAGGCATCCACGTCATAAAAAGTATATTAAGCAGATTTGTGAGGAAATGTGGGAAGTTCGAAATGATAAATTACGTCCTGTTCTGATTCTTTATAGTCTGTCAGATAGTCGATATATGACACTGATGTAAAAAAGAATTAACAAATGTACAAAATATTGATAAAAATATATGCATTTATTTTTACGATGACAAATATTATTTAATATAAAATTACGATCATTCACTTTACAATTGATCTAACCTGTTATTTTAGATTTATTTTACATTAGGGCTTTAAACTTATAAAATCAAAATTGTAGCTAATAGCTACAATTAATATAATTAATCAATAATTTGTTAATTTATTGAATTTAATCCAATGATTACAAAGAAATATAAGCTATCATGAATTTAATTTTTCCTTAACGTTTTAAAATCTTACATAAATTAAAAATCTAATATTAAATAGATAAAATTTAACATGACATTTGAGCCATCTTATCATACAATTTCAAAAATATCTCATACTATCTCTATCTCTCTTGTATATGCGCGCATCGAGCGAAAATCTAACTTGATTTAAAGGTAGAAAATAGGAATCTGCGCAGTAATGTAGATAAGTATTTATTGCGCATATTTTGCATGCTTGTACAATGACGTTTCAAAACAAAACAGAAATTGATTGTATTTTTCTGTTTCTTTAAGTAGAACGACGTAAACACTTGATTTTATGGCGAATGGTGAGATACTATGGAATTGTATAATTTTTTATGATTGTAGAGAATGTCAAAGAACTTGGAATCGTTCGAGATCAAAAAATATATTATTTCGAGGTTATGGTATACAGCTTCTGCCATCCTTACTAGAGAAATCGAAAGTCATTTGGACAACTACACTAGAGATGATATTGAACAATTAAACAAATTAATCGGTACTATTGTGTAAGTTTTAACAATAAATACACATTAAAAAAACAA
>JAPYYT010003157.1:0-13948 GCA_030522565.1 Ceratosolen corneri | reverse complement strand
TAGGCGTAATACTAAATGCACTAATCACTATCGTCTAGCGAGATGGGGGTCTCGAAGGGGGAGGCGAGCTGCAGACTATGGTCGAGATGTTTACTGGGGACTTTAAAGGGTCAAGTCGTAGTCAAAGAGGTAACTGACTACATCTTCCATGTAGTCGTATTCATATGTCGGCATCCCCTCTATTGTTGTTCTATTGGGAAAGATGTCGGGTAGGTTAGAGGGGGAAAAGAGTGCTGCGAAGTCAGTTGCTTATAATGATTGCATTTAACGTTTACAGGCTGGGCAAAACCATGATCGGTAAACACTGACTAAATTTCTAAACGTCAATACAATCGAAGAGAGTTTCGTTAGCGAACGGAATCTCGAACAGTAACAAAGAAACCAAAGTTGAACAGGTGTGTCGTGAAGCTGGTCGGACTTGAGTATTTTCATTGATTAGTTTCAACTCAATTATCTATATTTCTTTAATTTTGCGATTGTCAAATTAACTTTATTTACAAAAAAACTTTTCGGATTTTTCTAAATATCAAAAATTTAGCTTATTTAAGACACATTGCAGGTCGAGATTCACCAACTGCTTAAATAAAATTGGCAAAATTATCTTCTTGTTGATTCATATCGTATATAAGAATAATTATTTAAGCCTTTTCCCGCTTTCAGCAATAATTACTACGAACTTAAATGCACTTCCTTACCAAGATTATTAATACGAAAGACAAGGTAAAAGAACAATTTTATTATGTATAACGCTGTATCAATTGTTTAATTATATTTTGCTGCGCTTGTTCTTACTAATTGCTCGTTGTTGTTTTGGAGAACACTGGCCTTTATGAGAAACTTCTTTAATCTTCTAGCAATTTTGAACAGAGTCTTACAAGCAAAAACAGCAAAACGGAATGTGTACTTGGTTTGAAAAAGTGAATTCAACTACACGATCAGTGGGATAAGGAGCTAGCATAGAAACGATTCGGCATTTAATTTACAACCGAGCGTTGAGATTACAAAGAAGGCATATACTCATTCTTGAACACAAATTAATAAATATATATACAGACATTTTAAAATTAAATAAGGTGACTTATACATTCCTCCCACCACGTCCTTTATCTGTTTTTTTCAAAGAACATCTTAGGGAGAGTTCACATTTGGGTTAGTTCTGGAACAGCAGTTTATGTTGCTTTATGAATTATAAAATGTTTCTAAAGTATTAGTATCTATTCGGGATTTATCCCGAATATAAACTTTCCCAAGGTGTGAGGTGGAAGATGCAAATAGTGGAAGGGGAGCTGTAGCAACAGGTATCTAGGACAATCTAGAAGAGATGTATGTAAGAGTAGTTGCGTTTATTGAAAATAATATTGAAGTTTAGTTATATTTATGTTGACATGAAAGTTATTATACTATCTTGATACTAGGTTGTAAATTAAATTTCATGATACTTCCATGGAAATTTGTAGCTTGATGAATTAATTAATGAATGAACTACGTTCTTGTTGTTTCGATGAAGTAGTCACTGCGGCGGTCAGGTTTAAGTTGTTCGCCGTGTTTTCTTTGTGATTGACTTCCCGTGGTATTATCTATGGATATGGAATTGCGATGATCCTAATTGAAAGCCGGGTTTCGCAGCTGTTCTTGATATTCTTCCGTCCTATGTCGTGAAGTGTATTCACACAAACTGTGTGAGTGATATGATTGATTGGGTTTTTGTCTTATTACAGGGGCGATCGGTTGTAAGTTGAATATCGCTTTGGCAGATTTGATATCAATGATATCAAAATACGAGAACTTTGGAGTAAATCGAAGAAAATTTCAAGAAACTTAATGAGTCGATAAAGTGTCGAAAAACTTATTCTGCTGATCGTGCTTCGATTTTTACTAATGTCACCTCGTCTTCTGGGGGAGTGTATCACGTCTCACGATGTGAAGAGTACAACAAGACGCTTGGTTTTTGGTCAGAATTTTCTTGTGGTTGGTACTGAATTAATAAGGAGGTGTAAGAGGAGGGGCTGGGCAGAACATAGTGAGAAGAGTGCATGCCTGTCTCCGTTGGAGATTCCGTTCGATATCAGAACTCCGGTAGTTAATCTTTCTATGCTTAGAAACAAGTTTTTTTTTGTTTTTTTGTTTGCCTAGTGTTTGTGTATTAAGACTAACAAAAATGTGTTAATAGTTAATTTGTTTGAATATCATTATAAGAATTTGTCAACTATGTAGTTTACATCCCCTTCCATTTCTAACCGTTTGATTATATTTAAATATTCCATACTTAAATTCACCAATCATAACCAGAACATTGAAAATTTATATCTGTCTTAACAGTCTTCTAAGGAAAAATGAAGAAGTGACCTTAAACATAAATACGAACGCAAAGAGAGTTCGGGGAGTTACCTCTGGTACCTCAAATCATACATCTGTTCATTTTATCTCATTGTCGTACTTTGTTTTTTATAAGTTTAAGATTCCGTTTGACATCGGAGCTCTCTGTAATATTTCCATGATTGAAAGCGTTTATATAGTGTGTTCGTATTATAACCGACAAAACTTGTAAATAGTAATTCCTTCTAATTCTTACCTTCATAATCTAAACATTCCGTACTTAAATCCATCAATCAAAGTCAATAGAGTATTGGAAAATTTCTAACTGACTTTACCCTTTCTTAAGGAAAAATGAAGAAGTGACCGACTAGATAAACACGAACGCACGGACAATACAACAGTTGCTTTTGACGCCTCGAATTTTACAATATTAAGCTCATTATTGTACTTGGTTATTTTATAAATACATAATATTAAACGAGGCAAGGCTGCAGTTTATACGATAATTGTCCTACAATAATTTAGCAGTGAACAGTTATAACATATTAATATATTATTTAATATATTCTACTTGAGCTGGGCGCGCAATCAGTGAAAACATATATCAAATAGAATCTCCTCTCATCAAGCAGTGGACAGTTTAATAATGAATACATTTACATTTATTAATAATCCTACTCATAAATAAGCAGGAAGATAGACAATATATAGTTATTTATATTTTTTTCTTAATTAAAAGCACAACTTACTCACTACAGTCACTCCTAGTAGTCTAATTTAATGTCGTCACCCTGCTTCTTTCGAGGGGGTGTCTTTTTTTCTATGAGAGTGGAAAGTTTTGATGATTGGGTGACAGCTGATAATTATGCTGTCATTGGCGTCATTGAAAGATACTGTCAACGCTCTTTTGAGCATGGCAACGAAGCGCCACCACCATGATGCGAATCGCAGTGTCCTTGCCTATTGTGGCAACTAGGTATAGATTGCTAGAAGTTTCTGTCTGTTGATTTTACTATGATCGTATTGCAAGAGATGTGATGGGCACATTGACCATCGTGGAACTTTCGAGGTACGGCTCGTGTAAAAAGGGTCGTCAAAAGGTCAAAAAAGAATACCCGATGAATTTTCTAATCATTTTCGTAGGTTCTGGGGACATAGCAATCATAAAGATATAAGATATTCTTAGCAATTTAAAAAAAAGATAGTATGGAGAGACGATCAAGAATCTAACGGAATTTCGAATATAGCCATATAATAATTAACTGTAAAAGGATACTTCTCATATTTTTATGTATAATCTAGTTCTTTGTTAACTACGATAATGTTATCATCTACTTTCACGAGAATAAATCTAATATCCATCAAAATTAGATGATTTTTTCTAAATTTTAAAATTATGAAAGTTTCGAAAACATCGAATGTCAGAAGAAAAGTAATATATATAGTACCTTTTGCAGTTTGTAATCGAAATAAAGTTGATGGTAAAATTATTTATATTTAAAACGATTTTTTAAACATAAAACTAGAATACACGTGAAAATATTAGAAATATCTTTTTCCAGTTCATTATTATAAGGTTATCACATAATTAAAAAATTATACTAGTTTCTAGTATAAAAATAAAAAAAATTTCTAGAATTTTAATAAATATTTTAATAATTAATAAAACTTAATAAAATATAGTATATTAAAGGTAATATAGATAGTTAAAACATTTCAAAAGAATTTCACGTCTATTATACAATGCACAGACAGCTTCAGTATTTCGATTGTGACCTGAGGAAACGAGCGACGGATATTATTTATTCTCTATTATAGAGATTTTAATTTAGTATGCCTTGTGTACTGTGGCGTTTCTATCATGATTTCCAGAGGTTATTGTTTACTGTAGTTGTATAATATGTTGTATAATATCCAAATTTGTGTATAAAACGTTAAGATTCATCTATGATAAAATTTAAGCTAAATATAAAAAGTAATTTTGAATTTTAATATAGGAGTACTACATTATCATATATATTTGGATAATAATTTTTTTAATACATTATCACTAATTTCACTGTTTTCTTAGGTACAAATTATTTTGATGAAGAGCAAGGGTCCTTGGTTGCACAAATTTTAGAAACGCAGAAGAATCTGACTAACTCAATTAATTTGAATACAACTTCCACAAAAGTTCAAAAAGTAAGATGAAAATTTATGGATTATTAAATTATTACTATTTTTTCGATTTATAAAATGTGTAAAATATGTGAAAGTGTTTTCCAGAGATTATCTGATAAAATTGAAAATTATTTATAATTTTGTTCATAAATTTCATGTACATGTAATTCATTTGTATTAAGATAAAGGTTAACAAGGTCCCTGACCTTGTCTCATGTGAGCGGATTACAGCAGTTTGTTAACTCGACGCTATTGCGCAGTAGAGGGTAGCTTCCCTCTTCGAATGTTGCTGACAAGGCTTGAGCGTTTCCCTTTATCTATGTTGTTGCTAAATGACTGGTACTGTCAACCCTATGTTAAAACTTGCCTCACTTCAGCTGTAGGGAGTGCGTCTACTTTGAAACCATTTACGGTGGCGCTTAACCAATCTTCTTGCCTTGTTGCGGCCACTGCCAGAATTATCACTTTGAGAATCAATCGAAGATTGTTCATTAATCGAAGATAACCAAAAGCACACTGACGCCACGGAGAGCGTGACCCTGCCCTCACAGTTCGCATTGCGACTTTTCGCCGCTCTGTTGGAACTAATTAACCCGATATTTCTGATTGGTCCCGTGATGCAATCGAGCAATTTGTTAAACTAATTATTATTGGAACCCTGAGTTTTCTGTCCTCATTGTTTTTGACCATTAGGCGGGCCTTTTCTCACCCTCGGTCACATTACGATCGAGCCCATCGGTCAAACTGTACGGGGGAACCGAGAAGTCGTCTTGCCTTGTCTAGTCCAGGTCCTATGGAGACAAGTGTAATTTTATCCATGCACGTTGCTTCCATCCTTCTCGTTCAAGTTCAATCAAGTTCGATTTTATTCACTTCATGCTAATGTCTTTTAGCCACGACCACGTACAATTGTAATACTTCACTTGAGTATTGTTCTCGGTCTTTCTAACAACGAATGTAGTCTCTAATCAATAGCAGTCTTCTTCTCTGCATTCGTAAACACCGATGGTCAAATTACACGGCGAACGCGCGACGGTTGAGTTATACGGATTTCTGAACAATGCATATTTTATAATTTTGTAGTTTCACTAAGATATCGTAGCGCATTTGAGAATACAAAATTTAACTCGGCTGAGAGATGGTATTAATACTTAGTACAGATTATATTACTTCTTAATTAATTCGCGTAGAATAAAAATTGTTTTACAACATATGTCTAGGACTAGAGCTTCAAATGACTCGTTCCCTTATATCGATTGCATGGATTGGTCGCCCCAGCCTTACGGAAAAACCAAACAAACTTTTACTTTATCTATTAGACTGTCAGTATAACTTTTTAACAGTATAAAAATTAATCATTTCACTCATTATACCCTGCCTAAGGCCCCCTTCATTAATTCAATACACCAATTACAAGAAAATACATCGTCTCCTAATAGAACTTTATTGCCCACAAATACGTTAAAAATTCGAACGTATTTATGATCGCCAAATGAGTCAAGGCATACCTTTTTTACGCTACCTTGAACTAAAAATTTGAGTGTAGCCTTCTTTTATTGCACTTACCACTCTTCTTAGTTTATTCGTACCCAATCATGGAAAATCAGTAAACAAGTATTGACAGTTCATGTATTGCGCAGCAGTGCACGACACATCACTATTTCTGGCAACGCAAAAATCATTCATTGTCTAGCAAAGTCCTGCTCGACGTCATTGTAATGCATTAATCATTACCATTATCATTATCACATCTACATCACACCATGATGTACATAAATTAAACTGCATGACCCTGTATGCATGACTGCATAACCCATGCGTGTCAGAACTCTGTCTTATAACCGTATCCGGTAAAAAAATTGAAAGTAGTGACTATAATTATAATTATAAAGTTTCTCAAGAATTAATAATCGGCTCTACTCCTTGCTGATGGAATTGCAACTAGATTCCAAACGTTTAACTTGAAATTTATGATTGATCGTCAATTCTACTAAAAAAAACAACCTCAATATAATTCACTACCCTAACTCAGCCATCAACTCACGAGTGATCGTCGCTCCTTTCAGTATTCTAGATCAAAGCATAGACGGTAAGTTAGCGACTATATAGAAACTGAATCCCGGCTAATAACGATGTTCTATTTAACACTGATCACTACCTCCGCATGAAGTATATATCAGCACATAACTAACAAGTAGCACGAAAACGAGGACGAAGACTGACCGGCTAGACAGTCGATGCATCTACACCTGTGGAATATATCTGTACGGTATACCATAATACCAACTGGAAAGCACGTGATTAATAGTTGACTTCAGCAATCTTATTGAACATAAAATAACTTGAAGAAGTCATACTTGGTCAAACAGTCAATTACACTATTGTCGTTATGAGAAGTGTTGTATGCCGCACTTACACAATACACGAAGCGTGAATGGTTTTATAAATAGAATCTACGTTCTTTCTTTAAGCTTTTATGCGATCGATTTCCCGCACTGCCGCACTGGTTACATGTGAGTTTAATACCGCGGAATTGGCATACAATTTAACAAGATAATCGTAGTAAAAAAAATGACGGCGACGTGTCCCGTCATACGTTTGAATTACGATTAGATGAATCGCGGCGTGGTCTTACAGGTTGGTCAGCTTACTGGCCGAGGAGGTTTCGATTGACAACGCAGTGCCAAAGGAGGTTACGTATCTTCGTTACACGTAAGGGTGAACCTTCTGCATTGAGTAAGACGAGGGGAGACGTAACGGTTGCTACTTGCTTCTTGATTCGCTGTACCAACTGTGCTCCTGGGAGCTTCGTCCAGCATGGAAATGGTTCAGTTGCGGGTTTTCTAGTGTAGCGAGCTCAGCGTCGGGTAGAAGCTTCTGGTGTACAGGGCCCGACTGCTGAGCTGGAGAAGACTCTTGTTGTAAAACCACGGTACTGCACTAGAGACCTTGAGAGAATTCTGCCCTCGGAGTGCTTGCGACCTTATTTTATAGATGCAGGGCAAGCTAGACCGCCGAGGGTGTCCAATTGTATTGTATGGTATTGTAGCAGAAATAACATACAAAATAAAAATAGTATTATATAGTGACGACTCGAGATTCTATCGGAATCCCGAACATATATATGTATATATATATATATATATATATATTTATAATATTATTTATAATATCTATATATTTATATGAATTTATTTTAAGTTTTCTTCTTCCCAAATATTTCTCCACATATCTTGCTCACTATGGCATTATGAATGGTGTTTCTTTAAAAAAATTTTGACACTAACTCGATTGGAATATACGAAATGTTTATTATCCATTACACTTAAATTAAATTAAATTAAATCAAATTAAAAAATTACTTGAAGGAAACATAATGCAGGAAAATTATTATAAATATTATAATCAATAATTTAACAGAATTATTACGTATTATAATAATATAAAATATTTTAGAAAAATGACCTAATTATGGAAAATGGAACATTATCAAAACAAATTGAAAATCTTCAAAGCGATATACAACAACTGACAAGTACGTCAAATCCTTTAGGAAAACTAATAGATTTAATACAAGTAAGCATTTACTTTGGTTATATACATATTTATTCTATATACTCTTAAAATTTTAATGAACATATTTGTTCGGGATTTAACTCGACGTGGTAACTCTTCCAAAATGGTAAGGGAGCGAAGCAGAAAGTGGAAGGGGAGAGATAGCGGCATGTATCGAAAGAAAGCCGTATAATTATATGTAACGTTTATTGAAATTAATATGTAGTATATAATATTTAAATTTAGTTGTTGACTAGAGTGTTTATTATATTTTCTTTATAGTAAGTTGTAAATTAAATATTGAAATATTGGAAGAAAAAATCTTGGCTTGATGAATTGATTAAATCATTGAATTACTTCTTTTAAATTAGATAATCGTTGCTCCGGCGGTCATTGTTAAGTCATAAGTTGAATTCCATGCGGTCATAAGTTGAATGCCATGCGGTCATAAGTTGAATGCCATGCGGTCATAAGTTGAATGCCATGATATTAGTCATTCACATTCAACATATGAATATTGTAATAAATTGATTTTAGTTTAGTTACCTTCGAACTTAGTAATCGTTTATCGAGTCGTATGAAGGCGAGCTTTGTTCTGGTCATCTTCAATGCTACTAACTAAAGTTCGTTGAGTACCGTTAAGATAAAACTGATTTTTGTTTGCATAATTTATAAATTAATTATGAATTCTTTATTATTTAAATTAAAATTTTCAATAGTAGCGACAAACAGTCGTAAATTATATACTAGTAATTATTTTAATCTATTGAAGTTTTCTTTAAGGAAGTAGCATTATCTTTAACTTTAGAAATGTGTAATCAATATTAACGGTGTATATAAGAATCTATTCTATGTAGTAATTCTTATATATTGTAGTTTATTTAAGTGGATAAAGTTAATGACCTTTAGTTTCTTTAATGATTTTGCTTGCGGGAATCTTGACTAGAGTGTTGATAAATTAATGACTTGGCATTTTATAATCAAAAAATTTTTAGTAAAAATTTTTAATCACTTCTGGTTAATTACTTACTGAGATTTCATAGATGCTATACTGGTACTTATACGTCGTTTGTTATTGACTCCTTGATGTCTTGAGACTACCGTTGAAACCGCTTCTGTTTGAAAAACTCTCATCTCGTAACTCAGAGGATTAAAGTGTTAAATACTAATTCGAAATTCTGGTATTTTTAAACAATATTAAAAATGTTGCAAAAAAATTTACATAATTAAATTTTTTTATATTCTGCGTTATTCTAACCATTTATATTTTTGTATATTTTAATAAATTAATGATTGAAAATATGCTATTATTTTTAACTAATGTTGTTTGGGAATTAAGCCCGAGAAAACACTCCCAGATGGAGGAGGGAGAGGCGGATAGTGGAAGTAGAGAGATAGCAGGTTAGAATAAAACACAGGCGAAGTCGGCGTGTGTAATGCTGTAAAAGAGTGTTTATTTTAACGTAATGAAATATAATGTTGTCTTTAGACGATGTGGTATAATTATACTGCTGTTACAACTTTGTATTACAAATCTTGAGTTATCTTAATATTCGGAGATGAATTGAATATCGCGATATCTTTAATGAATTTACAATTATGTGTGTTGTTCCATGAGTTTAATTAAAGGTTGCTTATTTCCAAACGGACGCAATAATATAAATAATATAGGCATGCGTAAATTGAATCTTACACGCTTGAAGTGATGTTATTTTTTATGAATTGTATGTCATTGTAGTCCACGCTACAGCAATACTGAGGCGTAAATTGAATCTCACTAAGCACGGAATTGTTGTGTTTCTTTAGATCAACAGGGTTTACCTGCGGATCTGCATGTGAGCCTCCTGGAGTTATCCACTCGTACATCTTTGCGTACTGGCTATTGAATATTAGCGGCTGTCTCTTCTTGGTCAATCGCGTCGAGTATGTAGCCCAGTCTAGAGATCCTTGCTTCCCTCTCAGTGCGTTACTTTAACTTTGATACTTTACTTGCACACAGTGGTTACGCAGAAGCTATTCGCTATCCCAACCTTGTATTGAGAGACTACAGGTCCAAGAATCGTTACTGTGATTCTGAAGACCAAAACGGATTTGAAGCGGCTCGCCGAATCCACCGTATTTAAATTCTTTACCCCGCTTTTTGCGGGGGAGGACTTTTCTCGCACTTCTATGAGAGTGGGAAATTTCGGTGATTGGTTAACAGCTAATCATTCAGTTGTCATCGGTGCTCTTTGACCGGTAGTGTCGACGCCGTTTCAGGCGGTGGATGCAACGAAGAGGCGGTCGGTCGCGCGTTAGCGCGCCGGATTGACGCGTGAAATCTTGTACCGACGTTTTGGCCCGTGACGTCGTCTAATTTTTATACTATTCAAAATATGCATCTATGTTGTGAAAAAAAAAACAAAAAAAAAACAACTCATACGATGTTCCGCAACTGCGCGTAAATTCTCGGAAGGACTTGTCTGTTACTTTTATGACAAGCGCCTTTCAGAGCACATGATGGTCATACCGTCATCGACGATCTTTCGAGTAAAATGTAAGGATAACTTGACCGTTTCAAATCACTATCAACTCGAAAATATAAATGTGAAATATTATTGGAAAATTCGTTGGCTTTTCGAGGACATTTGGCAGTCATAAATATAAAATCCATTCAAAGCAAAAGTAAAGAAACAATATTATTTAGAGAGTTTCTCTTTTCTTTTCGGTTTTCGAACAGTTCTTTATTTGCCTAGTTTTTTATTATAAGACACACGATGGTCAGCTTGATTATCGGAAAACTTTCGAGGTTCAGCCCTGGTAAATAGACTCATTAAATGTCATCTGGCGACGAAAAATTATGCTTCAATTTTAACGTTGTAGTTACAAGCAATTGGGGCGCATCTAGAGATTATAAACATGCTAGAATTTCAAATCAATTTTAAACAATGGGATATTATAAAGAGACACTTGAGTCTCCTATGGAATCTTGAACTGATTGATAAGAATTGTGATAATGCATAAAAACTAAAAATAAAACCATGCAGTACTTTTGTTTGAATAAATATCATAATACGATAAGTGTATTAGACATGAGGAATTTCAAGCAAACCCTAACAAAATCTATAATTGCTGTATTCATTAATTATTTTAATGTATGTTTTGTTAAATATTAAATAGATATGGAGTTAGTTATTATCCAATTAGTTAAATAAAATTAAATAATGATTAATGCTAAGAAATATATTGGTAATTTATTTTTTTTAATGACTATATTTTCAATTATTGAATATTCTGGTTAATATTTACTAATTTCAATTTTTTAACATTATACGAATGTGAAATATATATTATTATTTTGTTTTTTGTTAATTAAAAAATTAAAAAAAAGTGATACTATTAAATATGAAATTTATAATTTTGTAAGTTGATCAGTACTCTTCTCGACATTTCATTAGCAAAAATTAAAAACACGTAGTTGTATATATAATTAATAAAACTATTCTCGGTACACAGTTGAAGAGCCGCACCTTCACGAGACGCGTAGCGCGGATTGTATATGCACGATGTGATGGCCGCACGTACACGTTACGCGAGGTGCGTTGTCTATATGTTTGTGTTATCCCGCACTTTCGCACTTAACTACGCATTGTCCGAAATAAACGGGCGGCGGTGTCGAGTAACCGGCGCTTAGCCGGATCGCAGAGTGGTCATACCATGAGGTTATCAATCATTAGGCGTCGAAATACATGTGTTGCGTTTTGATGAGCCGTCGCGTTAGAACAAAGTTTATATTAACGGGTTTTGCGAATAGCGACCAGTATAGCATACATTGTCGCCGGCCTATCTAGCTCCCCGGCTATAAAATAGGACTGCAAGCTCGCGGCAGGGAGAGAAGTAACTCCGAATTGCTCTACGTCTTCCGGCCCATCGCGGAAGGGTCTCGTATCCAAAAGTGGTCATACATCCGAGCAACCCCATCGCCACGTCTGGAATCATATCATCGGAAGCTTCGTCCAGACCGTGAGCGCGCTACTTGCCCGCGGTTGCATCCTTCCCATCCTGGACCGAACTTCCAGGATGGAGTGCAGAAGCGAACCCAGCATTAAGAGGCAAGTAACAACCCGGTTAAAATCATCGCGGAATACATGTACGATTAATTGCAACACCTGTTAATATAAACTTTATTCTATCGCGACGGCTCATCTTAGCGCAACACATGTATTTTAGCGCCTAATGAATGATAACCTCCCGGTATGATCACTCGGCGATCCGGCTAAGCGCCGGTTACTCGACACCGCCGGCCGTTTATCTCGGATAGTTAAGACAATGCGTAGTTAAGTGGGACACTGCGGGATAACACAAACATATAGACAATCGCACCTCGCGTAACGTGTAAGTGCGGCCATAACATCGTGCATATACAATCCGCGGTACGCGTGTCGTAAAGGTGCGGCTTTGCAACTTTGTACAGATTCTCGTTTTAATAATTATATATATATATATATATATATATATATGTGTGTGTCTACATTTTCAATCGTTTTTTATAAATATAATAAATCTTTACTTGCTTCTACCTTACCCGGATTACATTAATTTTCTATTTTATTATTCTCCCTGCTATCTCAAATCTTCCACTATCTGAATTTTCACACTCGGGGTTACACCCAAACAAATTCTTTGTATGTATTTTTGTTTTCTTTGTACTTTTTTATCTTTATATTATATATTTTTAATCACGAGTATATTATTTGAATGTTTTCCAGCATAAAACAAGAACAGAAATAGTCTAGTAGAAATCTAGTATAATATAGTAGAATAAATATAATCTAGTAGAAAAAAGAGAAGTTTTTAACGAACGTTATTACGTATAACTAAATTCTAATTTTTGTGTTGGTAGTTAGTTAGTCAATACTAAATATATATTTTGGCAGTTTTTCTACCATAGGCCAATTTAAGTTTTTTGTACATCACACTTCATATTTATCATTAATTAAGAACATTTAATTATTCAATTACAATTAATAATATTGGTATTATATTTCACCTACATATTTATTAAATTGAAGGTTTGATATTGCAATATCGGATGTAAGAAATGACATATGCGATATAAAGAAAAATGAGCTCATTTTTACATTATATAAAATATTTTTAGGAAAACATAGAAGTAATGCAAAAAGAGTATTCTGCTTTGATCAATCAAAATTTAAATTTGAGAAATTCATTCAATATAAAAACGCAGTAAGTATAAATATTAAAGTGTATATACTTCTATTAATTCTAGTATTGATTAATAAATTTATATATAGCAATATAATTGAGAATTTATATTATAGATTTCAATGTAACTTATCAATTAAATATAAACATCATTATTTATATTTAATAAAACAATTTATTGTAGGTAATTTTTTGTGCTGAACAAAAATCCAAGACATGATATGCTATAAAAAGAAAAAATACAAATAAATTAAGTAAATAGTTCTCATATGCAAACATTATCAACTTGTATTTGTACATAACGATGTCTAACTTTTTATACCAATTCTGTATCATATATTTTTATTTGTTAGTGTTAGGATCAGAGCCCGAGGTGGAAGAGGGGAGAGGCCGGCCGTGGAAGTGGGTGAGATAGCAGGGTAGAAGAAACTAAGATGTATGTAGTGCTGTAAAACTGTGGTTTATTGAAAGTATACGAAAATGAATGTAACTGTGGGCGTTGTCGAATGAATTGAAATAATATGTTTATTCTCTTTATATTAATTTGTATAAAAGAACCCGCACTATCACACTATTCACTTTTGATTGGAATGACGCGAAGCGTGGATTGTTCGGATTTATAATAAATTGTCAATATTCTCAGGTTCAGTTTATTTAATTGAATTTCTCCCGCGCGACCGCACTATTCAGTCATGAATTGAATACCGCG
>JAPYYT010003156.1:0-24333 GCA_030522565.1 Ceratosolen corneri | reverse complement strand
TGTTTTTGTTATAAATTAAATACAAGAACATTAATGGCGATTAGACTAGAACAGAATAATTAGTGCTTTTGTTATAAATTAAATACAAGAACATTAATAGGCGATTAGAATAGAACCAGAATAATTAGTACTTTTGTTATAAATTATATCAAGAACATTAAACATTAAAACTAAAAACAATTAATAATAGTAAAAATCGAGATAGTGTAATTTCATATGTAAAACCAAAATTGTGTAAAGAAAGTTTCTAATTGATTTTCAATAAATATCAGTTCACAGCATTAAATTCGACCCCCCGTGTCTGCGTTTCTTTCTACCCTGCCATCTTTCCTCTACCACTAGCGGCCTCTCTTCCCTTCATCTTGGGGAGAGCTCATCATCGGGAAAGTTGCCCGAACAGTGGTATTAGTCACTAATTTTAATTTAGTAAAAACAAATAATGTCTGCAAATACACCCTCCTATTAAATATGTCTTATGTAAATTATATTAGAATGTCGTAAATTTATTTTGAATTTACTGACAAAACAATGAAGACCCTCTACCGGGTTGAAATTTACTCACAGTATCTTAGGTTATGTTGATCTACTTTATCAACCACCAATCTATTGATTTTGATCTACTTATCGATTTTTGTTCTTATGCTCCATCTTCCGACGAGTCAATACGGGGCTGCACTGTCCGGCCCAATGCTCATCAGCAAGGTTGGACGGATGAAACTTGCGCGGCTCTGCAAAACTCTCTCTCTCTCTCTCTCTCTCTCTCTCTCTCTCTCTGTCAGACTCAAGCGTGGACTCTTCAGTCTGTTCGAATCTGAGCGTATTGCTCCATGATCTACTATCTCTGTCTATCCACTATTCGGCTGGAAGGATCAAATGTTCAGGAACTAACACGATGCATTGCTCTCTCCAAGGTAATGTGGAGAAGAGGTCGCTAGTGAAAGGGAAGAGATAGCAGGGTAGAAAGAAAATGAAGTCGCAAAGGTCGAATGTAATACTGTAAAATGGTGTTTATTAAAATGAGATAAAAGATTTGGCAAAGAAATACAATGCGAAATAAATGCATTGCAGTCGCAATATTCAGGCGTAAATTGAATACGGCTAAGTTTGGAGTGGTTTTATTAATTGTTTTCTACTATAACTATTCTTGTATAAATATTGATGTTAATGTTATTAATTTTATAATATTTATATTTATAGGCCTTTACTTGCTTTGACCAAAGTTAACGAGTTTTACAAGACCTATTAGTCTTACAGTTATTAATGATTTTATTGGCCTTTACTTGCTTTGCCTGTAGTTAAGGAGTTTTACAAGGCCTATTAGTCTTACAGTTTGTTTAATTGTTTATTGGCAAATGTAACAGGCACTGAAGTGCCACGTGCCATTCAATTATGTGTTAAACACCGTGGAAGCCCTTTTGTCCAGTACATTATTTGTAAGTATCGCTATTTGCCGTAGGTCTGCGATTCTATGTTCTTGCCTTTCTCGGTTTGCTGTTCCATACTGGTAACGTATGCAGTGATTATTACTTGCCCCAGGGAAAAGGGTTCCTGTAACCGGTGGGCTCCTGTTGTGCGGCGCTCACTCGTATGTTGAACTCCGCGAATCCAAACATTCGTTATGTAACGTTTGGCGACCTTGTATCAACGTCGGGTGAAGCTTCAAACCCCGGCCTGTGAGGTTTCCCCCGACATCCGAAGCATGTTTGGGTTTTTCATAAATTCCACTTTGTGTCGGTTCGTTAAGAAATTATCACGAAGTATGGCAATTAGGCTGTTATGCCTAGAACGTCTTCTCCGTTGTTTTTACTAGGTTCATTTTACGAGACACGTGATGGTTCTATTGACCATTGTCTAAATCTTTTGAGGCTTAGTCCGAGTAAACACGATCGTAAAAGGTAAAAAAACGTAAGAGAGGAGTAGTACTCCATGTACTTTGTGATTATATTATAATCAGTTGGGACACAGCTGGCAGTTATAAACGTATTAAATGTTTTTGAAAAGAATTTACAAACAAGGTACTACCGACATTCAAGAAACTAACGGAATCTCGAACAACCATGAACAATTATGGAATTAGAAATAGAATTATATATGTTTTATTCAAATTTGATAAATTAGCATTTTATTATCGAAATAAAATAAATTCATTACAAAGAAAAAATAATTTGAGGTTCGTCAAACTCTACTTATTTTCATATTGCATTTAAAAAAATAGATAAAAAAAGAAAATGTGAGAGAAGAAAAAGTATATATACAATAAAGCATTAAAACGAAAGAAAAACAAAGAAAAAGCAGTAGAAAAAAATAGAATATACTATTTTTTTCATGATAGTAAAGGAAAAAAGAAGAAAATAAAAATAAAAGAGTCGGGCCTAACTAATAAAAATATCAAACATTGATTCAGAAAAATCGTTATTATTTATCTACGTGCTTTCAATCTATTCTGAGGTACTTTCAACCTACAAATCCCGCTTTACTCATATCACAAATATCTAAAATATTTCAAATATCTATTTTTGGAATTATCGGTAACTGCATAGAGTTTTTCATTTATATTTATGTTAGATAATTTTTACACAGATACCATACGTCTTTTTTATTTTAAAAATGAGAATTTCTTTCTTTTAAATTCGTTTTCTCTGTATTTAGTTTATAGCTGGAAAAATCAGAAAACTAGTTTAATTATTCATATTCATTAAAAGTCTCGCAATTCCCTTTCTTGAAATATGATTTTAAATTATGCTAATTATACAATTACGACAAGGTATTTAAAACAACTATATTGCACAATATCAATAGCGATAAATGTTATTAATGGAATAAAAAGAAATAGTAGAAATTTCATCAGACATTCTTTTAATTAATAAATTCAAATAATATAAATCTCGTATAATGTACGATATTATGTATTATAGCAACAAATAATGCTGCCCATTTCTTATATATCTATTTATAATTAAGTACATTCATTATAATTACACAATTAAAAATGGAAATTTGCTACATTAAAAATTATTGCCACACTTTTCCTATAACAATTATATTCAGGAATATCGTTATGTTTATTACGTTTTTATATATTATAATTATTTATTATTTCAACTTCTCAATCGCAGCACTTATTCGATCAGAATTCAAAATAATTATTTTACTATATTAATTAAGTTTTAATGAATATAATTATAAAAATACTATCTCATATAATTTAATAAATTATATGATAAAATAATATTCAAAATTACGTAATAATTTAACAAATGAAACAATTTAGAAAAAATAAAAAGACATTAATTATATGAGTAATTTAATTTAAAAAATAATAATAAATAAAAATAAATTAGTTATAAAGAGAATATTAAGAAACAAAAAAGTCTGATCAGCAGTTTATTAAGAGTATTTCACAATTTGTATTAATTATTATTAAGAGTTTGTGTGATTAATTCTTAGTCGTTGTTATTCTTAGTCATTATCGTATCTTTTCCATAATTTATATTATTGTCTTTTTATTAATTCATTATTTATGACCAGATATTACTAATTATTTGATACTATGTGATATGCTTGTCAGTTGTATTTTCGAAAATATAGAAGAAACAAAAAAAATAAATTATAATTTGTGCGTTGTTATATTGCATATATGATTTATTTTAAGTTTTCAATTTTTATTACTATTTCTACATTTACGTTGCTTTCACTTGCTTATAACTGCTTGCCAAATTACTCTGTATAACTAAGTGTAAAAAAATTATAAGGGGTACGGAGTGAGAAAGAGAAAAGAAGAATGATATATATATACATACATATATAAAGATAGATAGAGAGAGAAAGAGAGAGAGAGAGAGAGGAATAAACAGAGAGAAAAACAGAGAGAAGAATAAACATGAATAGGGAGTTTAACGAATCGTTACAAGCCAAAATTGTAACCAGGCAGATTGGTGGTAGGTCGTTCAGTGAGACGACCGGTTTTGAGATTTTTAGAAGAATCGCGCAGCATTCACTCAATTGAGCGATAGGTGATGGCCACACACGATACATATAGAGTTCAACATCGTTTTTTGCTTTTCGTCGTGTCGATTGTTCGACATAAAATAATCATCAACTTATTTGCATGTTGTAACATTTTTAATTAATTTTTTGTCAACATCTACTAATTTTTAATTACACTGATTTTCTTTGAATTTTTATTTTACAATTTTAACTGAAAATTATGTTATAGAAGGTATATCTTCAAAATATTAAAATAATCATATATTTTATAATAAGATAATACACTATTCTATTTATTTAATTACTCTATTATCTCTTAATTTAAAAGTTATTAATGAAACAATAATGCTTTCATAAATTTCATACATATAATATTATGTATATTCTTAAAATAGACAACAATATTTGATGGTACGAAACAATTACAATAATAAATCCACATTAAATATTAAAGAACTGCAATATATTATTTTAATCATTAATGTAATTTTTTTCTAGTCATGTAAAAATATGAACAATTTCATCTTACAATTACAAATTTATACGATGATAATAGAATGTCATACAATGAAAAAATTCCTAATGAATTGATTACTATCATTTATGATATTTCATTTTTTGGTATTATGTAGTTGTTAATCATAAAGCATCATTTTAATACGAAATGAAAATATTCATTAGGATATTAAAAAACAAATTTATATAAAAACGTGCAACTTCGAAGAAAAGATGAATTTTTATTTTACATATATTATTAAACAATCTTGAAATTAGACATACATTTATAAATGTAAATATGGAATTTGATTATTGTGTAAAGTTTTATTTGTTAACACTATGGCTATATTGGATTCAATTAACTAAGATAATCTGAGTAATAGATCGCAGATTGATGTTTACAACAATTGTTTCTGAAAAATCCTTCTCATACATTTTTCTTACATATGTATTAAACTGTGTTTCCATCATCGTAGTTAAAATATAATTTTTAATAGAAATAATTATTATGATTGAATTCAACTAATTTCGCGTGAATCAAAATTTAATAATAATGCTGTAACATTTTTATGTAAAAATTAGAGAAAAAAAACATGAAAAAAATAACGTCAAGCACGTGATTTTTTAATCAAAATTCAAAAAGTTGATAGAGTTGATATTGTAATTAAAAGGTAAACTTAATAAATCATACACATTTCACGTATGTAAATATACGTATTTATAAGCAAACTTGTATGCTATTTATATGTTATGTACTTGAATTAACATGTTTCATGCCTGCATTTATTCACGTACGTGAATATGTATATGCCTATGTTCAAATATACATATTTATATATGCATACTTTAATATATATACATATGCAAGCGGGTGTATATGTATACCGGTAGATATACAATAAAGGGAATGCCTTGGCCAGGAGGACGTGGACCACCCACACGTTATTGTGAGACCACCGTGCTAGCTCCATCGCAAACATTAGGCTCCTCTCATCGCGTTCTGTTCTTTCAAAATGTATAGCAACATCTCTTTCATTCTCTCTTTTTCTTATTTTTGCTGTTTTTTACTCTTGGCTGCTCTTGTTTTCTTTATCGATTGTTCACAGTCATTAGATACTTTATATATATAACACTCGTTTAATTAACATTTGATATTCTAGTATAAACGCTTATAATATGCATCCCTTGCTCTTTTTCCTTTTTTTATTTCTTGCAAATTACATTCATCGCATGCGATGTCATTTCCTTAAAGATCTATACTTCCTTCATTTCAAACAAATTTGAACAACTTAGATACATTTCTGGATGTCTATGAAAATAGAATTCTTTAACAATATCCATTTAAAATATACTGTTATTTGGTAAAATAAATATTTGCAATGAATGCTTATTTGTAATTTTAAAACTAAATTTAATTACAATTTTCAAAATTATTATTGTTGTGATAAGAATAAAAATAAATATTATTTAAATTAATCTAATAAAATTCATTTGTTATTTATTATTATTATATTTATTTATTAAAAAGTAATTTTCTTATGGAAGAATTATTTTATTGAATATTTTTAATTAAGTATTTTATTATTCATATAATTTAAAAATTTGAGTAATAAGAATAATAAAAAAATACTATCTAACATAATACTGTTATAGTAATAAATTTAAAATAAACCTAAAATTACAATTTAAAAAATACAAGAAATAATTAATAATATAATGGATTATATTAATAGAAAGTTATATATCTTCTATAAGTGTTTAAATATATTTCCTTTTCATTAAATAAAATTTTTCACTATTTTTTAAAAATCTTTCATTATAAAATAACCAAATATCTATTATATTCAAAAAAATATAAAATATATAAATATACTTATTACTACTATTCAGTCTATTAAAGCGATATAATTTATACTTAAATTTTATATAATTTTGTCCATTGTTTTGATATATAAATTTGTTGTAAATTACACTAGGAGTCATCAATAATATTTGTTTCATATTGAATATTCTAAAATGTTTAAAAAATATTCTATAATTATAATAATAATTAGTATAAAATCGATTCGTTATTTCCAAGTCCAAGGATATTACATTAGTGATGAATAAAATTTTGATGATTATATATATCCAAAATAAATATTAGTGAATGTTAACAATATATATTTTCCATTTATTTATCGACGTATATATATCAACGAATTCATTTTAAAATTAAATTTAGAAGAACATATAAATTTACGTAAGATTACATAAATATTAAATTACCAAAAATTATTTATTGCATTACAGAGTAGATACAAAAATAGATCCATTCTAATATTACTCTGCGTCGAAACGTATATTGTATCTTGCTTTGTGATAACTGCCCGACATGCTGTGAATAATGCTGCACAATACTGCGTAATCATACTATAATATTGCACTTGCCTTCAGGCAAGTGAGCTCATCCAAGACACAGCAATTTTCTACTATCGGACGATTTGATGAGTGCTGTGACGTCCGATTTGCTGGACGTACCCAAGTAAAGTCGAGTGTACTCAAAACATGAAGCTGTTTCGTAGAATGCCATAGGATTATTGGCGCTGTAGAAATTAGCATCAAATACTAAATAATATTGTTAATAACCAAAATTTTGCAATATATCCGATATACAGTAAAACCAGTCACAGGAATATTCTGCTCTATAAATTATCATGTACGTAATAAAACAGAATCGAGAAAAAAGTATTGAAATAAACTTTCTTTCTCTCAATTCGCGGTCGAATGTGATCGTGTTCCTTATAAATATTTTTCAATTTATTATAACCATATACATTATATTTTTTTCTCGCATAAACATGCACATTTTTAAGAATACAGTTTTGTTTATTTCATTATTCATTATTATTATATTACTAGACCTCTTCTTAAAAATTATAAAAATACACCTGAATCAACTTTCAGTAATTTAAATTAAAATAGTAACATAGTAATATAGTAATATATCATAATTTGTAGCTAATTTCGTTAAAATTCAAATGATTTAAGAGAATTATATAAGGAAAATAATTACGTACTTCTAACGTAGCATATTGTACGATGTCTATTAATAATTTTTTCTTTTATTAAAAATTTGCGAAACTGTTTCTAATTTTTTCTTTTCAATATTTATTTAGTATTAAAATATATTATAATAAGAATAATAAATTAATAAACAAAATAAAATCTGCAAAAATAAATTAGAATCTTGAAGAAACGAAATTTTCAGAAAAATTTATAAATTATATATTATATAAATACAAAAAACATACATGATATCGTTTTTATGCTTTAATATTTTTTATTGACATAACATATTAACTAATACTAAAACAGTAAATAATATAATAAAATTTTTCAAATACCTAAAAAATATTATTAAAAAATGACCACGTGATTTTAAGCTACTCCAAGAAAAAGATTTTTTCATGAACCAAGTGAATTTTTCATTTTTGAATATCCTTTTGGCCAGTGTTTCAAATAGGAAATATTTTGTACTTATATAAAATTATAATACATTTAAATCAAGCAACAACCGCTTGTATATGAATTAAATTTATTCTTAAATTAAATTTAATCTATTAATTCCATTTTTTATATATTTTTATCGTTTTCGCGGTCGCCTAAATTTTTATGAAAATAATACAAAAGTAATAATGTTGAACCTTCAAAATTATTTTTCCCTATACATATGTGAACATATATATTTATATCTTAATAATTTATGAAAAGTTTGTATACCTTGGAAAAATAATTTTACATTACAAAGCATTGCTCACCTGAAACAAAGAAGAAAATAATTACTAGATTTTTATTGCATCTATAAGTAAATCATCATTTATTTAATAAATATAGTATTTTTACTGTAATACCATGTAATATTTTGTTAAACAATAAAACGTAAATATAAAAACTATAAAACTTATTTTTTATAGATTGAGTAAAAATTATAGATTAATAGATTAAGTAAGGAAGGTTGATTTCATAAAAATTATTTGAAATATTATAAATGTTTCATTATAAAAATATAAATAAAAATATATTTTAATATTTTAATATTGAATTAAAACTTTTATCAAAGGATTAATAACCATATATTTCCAATTAAAATTTCAGCAAATTTCAATAGAGTATATAAAATCAGATATTTAATATTCATTGTATCTTTTTATAAATTAATACAAATTTTATTTTATAGATTCAATATTATAATAATAAATAGTAATTAAAGTTTGCATTAAATTATATTGACCGTTGATTTTTATATCATGCAAATAAAGTTTAAATCTATAATAATGTGCACTATGTTCATAGTATTTTCAATTATATGATATATAATAAATCTACAAACTTTTATATATTACAAATTTAATGTTCTAAATGAACTTATTAAAATACGGATTAACACTATATACAAAATATGGAGTTGTATGACAAAATAGAATATAAAGATTAGAAGACTTCATATAAAATATAATAATTATTATTGGTATAATCATTATATATACATTAGTAAATTTCAATAGTAATTATTATTTGATTATTATGATTGTATTATTTATCCAACGTATGTATTTAGAATAGAAATATAGGAATATAGAAATAGGTAAAATTATACATTTTTTTCTGCTTTATATATTTACTACCTATCTTTAAATCTTATTTAAATATATGAACTATAACTTTTCCTCTCTTATAATAATAGCTTCAAATAAAATCTTCAAATAAAATTATGTTTTTAATTTTGTAACTTGAAAAATACTTTTTATACATCTTTATTTAATATATTTATCTTTATGAAATTTCATATTTTTAAAAATTACAATGATTTAAGTAAATAATAGTAGCGTAACTACAAGATATTTCTCTGTTATTTATTTTACTTAGATACCTGAATGCAGGAGCGAATTGTGTATTAATACAAATATTTAAAGTTGAAAGGTAATAAAAATTTTTCATTATTTAATTTCTAACTTGCTCTATTACACTTTGAATCTAGTGTATTATCGTTGTAGAAAACATAATAAAAATAATTAATAAATCTTTATTAATAAAAAATTTATTATTTAATAAAATAATTTTACAAGTTAATTTTACACATTTTCTGAATTTAAATATATATACCTATAAATATACATATATATACATATTTCTTTTGAAATAATATATATATATGTAAAAACTTAAAAAAAAAGTTCAAATGAATTTTCTCTAGTAAAATGCTTCTTACACAATTAAATATTCAAAATGTATTTACTGCCACTAACCTAAAACCTTTTTTGCAAGGTAAGCGTTCAGGTACTTAGTCTTAACTCTTTCGATATATTTATTTGTTATCTTTTTTTTGTCAATATGCTTAACTTATTAGATGAAAAGATGATTAACTGACTATAAAAATTATTTATATTAATTTAGCTCCTAGAAGTTACATTTATATAAATATAAAATATATATTTTTCAAATAGATTCAACTTAAAATTGCCATCATTTCACTTATTGTTACATGTGTTATTTTCTAATTATCTTTTATAAACATTTTTGTAGACAAATGAAATTGTTCAATAAGCTGATTTAATATATCAAGTATATTAACTTCAATTAATCATATGCTCATTTTTTAAACTAAAGACAAAACGTAAAATTATACAAAACTTTTATGATTGCATTTAAAATATAATTGAAAATTAATGCTAGCAATAAAAAAGACATATAGTAAGATCGGAGTATTATATTGCTGATATTGACTAATGAAATAGTTTGATGATTTGTTACGAATATTAAACAGTTGAAAATAGTATGTCAAATAAATTTAATGAAATTTGGAAATACATATAATACACAATATAAAAATGAAAACTAAAAATGATAAAAAATTTAAATTGAAAAAAAGAAAGTAATTAAACAGATTTATAAAACCGAAGCTTAACTCACACATTTAATATTTTATGCTAAAACTTAAGTTTTATACTAAAATAATATTTCTGAAAATAGTTCTTATTTATTTGGGCTCTCTTTAAAAATTAATAAATTACTGTCTAATGATTTTATTATATAAAAATATTTTTATTTTTGATCGATAATTTCTAAATATTTTATTTCTATCTTGTACTTAATTTTCATGTAATTATACATACTATAAAAAATATATTTATGTATATATGATAAAAAGTCGTAAATAGATAAATATGTATATTTACAGGTTTTCCAGTATATTACTATTTCACAATTATTTATTTAGTTTGAAATTTTCTATAATTAAGAAATTATAAAATAGTTGTTTTTATGATTTTTCTATGGGATGAATAATTACGAAGAAAACCTTAAACGTGAAATAAAAATAAATATATATTTTTTCGAATTGAGTTCACAGTTTTCATTGACAAAAGCAACTGCCAAATTAGTTGGAAATTCATTCAAGGAACTGTCTAATTAATTATTTAAAACATTAGAAATTAATATATATTATAATATTAGTATATATAATATTAAATTTTCTATCTATTCATTAAACAGAACGTCTTTTTGATGATATTAACGAAAAAATACGAATATTGATAATAAATTATTATTAGATAGTAATTAGGTGTCTTTTGTTTAAAATCATTATATAATACCAAATAATAAGCTACATAGCTTAAGTATTTTTATTATCTTCGCATCATTATTTAATAAATATTTGAAAAAATATTATATAAAAAAAAAATTATTATTAGATAGTAATCAGGTGTTCTTTGTTTAAAATCATTATATAATACCAAATAATAAACTACATGGCTTAAGTATTTTTATTATCTACGCATTATTATTTAATAAATATTTGAAAAAATATTATATAAAAAAATATTTTTTATTATAAACTTGATTGGATTCTTATAATAAATTAATACAAAATGTCACTTTATTAATAGAAAATTTGATATAATACATTTGTATAGAACTACACACACACACATGTAAATCATGCATTACTTAATAATATAGAATTAACACATTATATGAATAATACATAATATTAAATTGTTTATTATAATTTGATTTTTAAAAACTGAAGCTATTATTTATAATATAAATTAATATTATTTCTATTAACGTTCAATTACTAAATTTGATATTAGAGTGAAAATAAAATTTTAATACAAAAATGAATTTTTATTTCCTTTTTCAAATTTCTTTTCAATTCTTTACTTTTGAAATTATTAAAGTTATTAAATAATCTTACTATTACAAATAATTATGTTTTTAAATAATTATTAAATAATCTTTATTATTAAATAATTAAAGTTAATAAATAATCTTTCTATTACAATTCTAGAAAGATAGAAAGATATTCTTTTTTACATATTATATTGAAATTTTTAGACTAAAGTAAATACTTAAAGTATATTTTTCAAATAAATTATAAGTCACTTAATGGACCATAAAATTGTCATATAAAAACGTTATCCTTCACGCTAAAAGAATTAAGATCTGTAAATAAAAATTGATTATAACGACTACATGGAAACTGGTACAGTGCCAAGACAAATCCAGGAAAAATTAAAAAAAATAGAGTTCACCATCTTTTAACCGCATGCGCAACAGAAATTTCAGAATATTCGCCCTTAATGACGTGCACAACTATGTTATTGATTATACTACATAATGTCAAAAGTCTTAGGAGTCATTGCTGTATAGCAACATTAACCAAATATCAATGATTTTCAAAAAATATCAGGTTGGATTTTATAAGATTTCGTCCATTACGTTTACAAATTGCTTGTTATAAATAATGCTATTTTTAACTTTATGAAAATACTGAATCAAAAAGAATGTTGTATATCGATTAGTTATTATTTTTGATAACACATACAAATTAAGTCCAAACCCAAAAAATGGTTTGAAAATCGTTAAGATACATTTGCTTCTATAAATACAATAATTTTTTGGTAATTTAATGAAACCCGTCATTAGTAGTATTCTGTTATCAACTTCATAAAACGATAAAAAATTTAATATATTTTTAATATAATATAATATAATTTAATTTAATTTAATATAATATAATAGATAAAAAATTTAATATATTATTTTAAACTATCGTAATTAAAAGTAAAAGGAAAATTTAACAAAAGGAAATGAATATTTATATTTAATACAACTTTGTATGAATCAGTGACATATTCTGATGATAAAAGTAATAAATTGTTGTTTATTAGGAGTGTAAATTTTAACTTTCTCAGTACAACATGAATGAATTTGTGCATTCAATTATAACGATGAGTAATATATGGGTTATTGAGACTGCAAAAATTCATATTTTTTTAGAAATATATAATTTTTTATTTGTTAGTTATATGTGTGAGAATATTCATAAAACAAATATTTTAAGTGTAACACTTAATCATCACCACAAATATGTAAATAAAAACATTTTAAAATTTTATAACAACCAAAAATAAAATAAAAAATAATATAATTTACAAATGTTTAAACGATAATTAAAACTAAGTAAAAGTAATATCCATTTCCTTTTATACTACGGAAACAATTAAATTTTTATATTCCTTATACAGAGCACTAATTTTGCCGAATAATTTAATTAAAAAGAGTTTTTTAAATAATGTTAATAATATAAGCCTTATATTATATACACATATACAAAAAACTATTAAATTAATTCAATTTTCTTATTATTGTAATTAAAAATATTTATCTTGAAATGAATATATATATATATATATATATGAGAAAAACAGTAAAAATAAAAAATAATAATACAAATAAAAATCTCAATAACAGTCATAAAATAATCATAGTATGCAAAGTGTTATTGATAATAAAGTTATTTTCTCGTGTCCAAATATAATTGAACTTAGGTGTAGCATGAACTACGAATCTGGCAGTAAACCACACTTGAGCTTTTTTTAAAGTATGAGTGAGCTGTTCTAGCATTCAAAAACACCGGACATGCGCAAACAAACAAACGTTGCCGTTGATTCAACTTGGGTGGTCCGTTAAGGAAGAGACCGCACACAGTGGACTGCCCCCACCAGAAATACCCTCATGTTGTATTCCCACCCTCTTGAAATTTCTTCTCACTCACTCACTCACTCTCTCTATCTCTCTCACACTCTCACTCTCACTCTCACTCTCACTCTCGCTCTCGCTCTCACTCTATCACACGAATGCGCGCACACACGCGCACACACTAAATATATATATATATCTCATTCGGATTATTAAGGCAGTCATTCGCATTATAATATTTGTACGTACGGTCACTTTCTTCTGTACGCACATTTTACTAAAAAAACTCACTGGATTCTGACTCTCGGAAGAGTGAACTATTTAAATAATGAAAGTCAAAGAAATAGAGAACAAGAGAAAACGAAATTTATATAAAATTAAATTTAAATACAAAAAAAAAATGAATTTTCTCATTATTTTTATTATTATTATTTTTTTATAATTCTTTATAATTGAATAAAATGAATTTATAATTGTGACTCCCATATAAAATTTTACTATAAAAAATATAATAGTTAACAATAAAACGAAAAATTCTGTATGATATAATCGAATTTTATTTAAATAAAACATAAGAGGAGACAATAGAATTAATAAAAAAGAGATTAACTAAATATTACATGAAGTACTTTGCTTTTCGAATGATGTATTGAAATATGCTGTACTTAATACATATAGTACTTAATACATTTTCTTAGAATTTTATTAGAATCCAACGTATATTTAAGACTTTTTAAATAGACTTGTTTATAAAATCATATTATTTACTTCTCATTACATATTATTTTATTAAAATATTCTACATTTATTTTAATTTACATTTCATTTTATTTTAATTTTTATTTTAAAATATCATTACCATTAATTTCTTCTATGCATTAAAATAAATTTCATAATTATCAACTATTTTAAACAAAATTGTTAGTCGTTAAATTTAATAATCAAAAAAACCAAATCCATTAAACTATAAATTTTTTTAATTTTTTTAAGTTTTTAATATATTTTCCTCTAGTATAGATAAATAATAAGACTGAAACAAATACTTGATCGTCATAGATTTGAAATAAGGTTTATATATTTTTTACAACGCAATTTTTCAAATATTTATAAATAACTTTTTTTTAGTATTTATTAAAACACATACTAAACGTAACTATATAGTAATAGATACTACGTATTTATCATATTTAGTTTAACGCTAATTAAACATACTTACATGATTTCCTATAATTGAAGTTTTTAGTTTATAAATTCGAATATATTAATTGATATATTATGTAACAAAATATGTTTTAAAATATTATTTTTTAATAAAAGCTGCGCTAAGTACTTTTTATAAGAATAGAAGTTTTTTTAATATATTGTAAATATTAATTTACAATAACAAAAATTATTTAATATTTTTAGTAACAAATATGAAAAGCAGCCATATAAATATATCACTAGTAGGAATATAATAATTAACTAACAACTAGCAACTGTTTTTATTATACTTTATATTAAACTTTTTATATGGGTAATAAATAAAAATGGGGAAAAATAATATATGACTTTTTAATATAATGAAAAGTTTGCAACATATATTTTAGACCTTTTAAAATGTAAAATTAATATAATTCTAATTTTCGATCAGATTGTTTTCTATTTTTATTTATTTTCATACATCCAAGAAATATAAAATTCACTTTGACAGTTAAACAGTTTATTATTATTATTACATCTGCATAATTTCAAAAATATATACTGAATATAACTGCAGTTACAGATTGCTTTATATTTATAATTACTTCCTTTGAATTTTTTTTCAGTTGCATATAATATGCATTATATTAAAAATTAATTTATTTTTACAAGCAATTTATTGTATTATAATTTATTATTTAGTTAATAATTTTCAATAAACGGAATACAGAATTTATTTAATCAATAATTAAAATTTGCGCATTTAAAATTTTTATGAAATATAAGAATGTTCGAGATTTCAACCACAATCGGATCTCTCTCAACTCACTGTGTCGCGAACGCCCGATATTTACTTAGCATGTGTCGCATGCATGCTATTTATTATACTTACCGATGCATCTAGCTTTTACTGATCATAAACACTTTTCGCTCCTTTTCACACGCGCCTCATTTCTTACACAGAATGTAACTCTTGCTTTGCAACAAGATTCGAGCAAAAAGTTTTGTATTTATTTCTATAAGTACGGCATGGGACCTATACTATTAGGACCTTCCTGCGCACGCCTGTATCTTTGAGTCTAAACTTTGAATAGCGTCCTATAGGATATTTTTTGGATACTCACATTTTCCGGGATATTTATGATCGTATAAAACGCAACATATAACTTATTTATCTTTCAAAGATCTGAGCCGCATAACGCCGAACGACTATCGATAACATTTATTTAAAATTCGTGGACAGAAAGAGCCTGCAGTCCTTCATGACTTGTTGTACAATAACGGTTACCTCGATATTAGATACAACAAGGGTGCATAGTCAAAAAAATGGAACCACCTACTTTCGGCAGTCCACCAATCATAGCTTAAAAACAATAGTCATACAAAGACTAAAAAATCCCACTCTTGGGAACTACGACAATGAACACCCCCCCTGTTAAACTAAATAAAAAGCGACTGCGAGAGGTGCAGAGCGGTCTTGTACCAACTCAGACTCTCAAAGACTATCACGTGTTCTCTCGCGGGTGATTTCAAGATGTGATATCAATGACTTTTCTACAGAGTTGCACCAACACCAAAGAGCACATCAGAATGACTCCAATCATTCTACTCTACCTCCTGGAATCCATCAGACTGATTCCAGATTAACAACGATGCCAATATGGAGTCCATCAGACTGACTCCCAACGAATCTTTACACTATTTCTACTCCGAAATCACAGCATATAGCAGCGTCAATAATTACAATTAGCGTACAAACTACAAACTCTTGACAAACCTACAAACAACAATTTTTACAGCGAAATCACATACTACAAGAAACGCGGCATTCGACTAACAACAACTGTCACAAAACTTTCGACCAGCTACAACCCCAATTCAGCTAGATAGGCGTTTAAACTACAAGCAACTGCCGCAACAGGCAACGCATCTACTCAACCGACAACTGACCATTGCTCAATGAAGCGCGGCGTTTGACCTTGCAATTGACCACCGCACCAAGTACATCTTACTATTTAAAAGTAATTCTTTCTTTCCACAAACTCTTAAAGACAAGTAGCATCAAGATAACTTAAATAATATAGAAATTCAATAAAATCTTGAATATGTTAACTTCAATAAACACTATTATTGTTACATTAAACCGTTCGTAGACTTCTTTCGGTACCTGCTGCTACCACTCCCCCTCCACTATCTGCCTCTCGCTGTCAGAGCGAGAAGAGTTTTTTTATACATCAGCTTCAATTCCGAACAAAGGAAATAGGAAAATTTGCTTTAATAATTAAAATATTTTTTAAAAATATTCAGAACTTAGAATAATAAATATAATGATTACCTTTATTTTACTAAAAATATTCATTTTATATTATACATAAAATGTAATTAAATAAATATTAATGTTATAAATCTAATTTAATTATGGGTCAATTAACACAAATTTACACTGCCTCATACTATAGATATTATAAAAACAGTTTATATTTTGTATAGCAATAGGTGCTATAATCAGTAATAATGGACTAAACTGAACATCACAAAAAATCACTGTAAAAGATCACTAATAACATAAACAGAAATGAACTGTTTTATAAATAAATTACATTACACATATTTATAATTTATGAATCTAAAACAAAATTGATAAAATCAATTTTGAATAAAATATTATTCATACAAAAATTTCTATATTAGAAAAATTCATATAATATGTAAAAATTTATTATTTATTTCAGATATTGTTTATAACAAATTTTAATAAAAAAATTATTTAAATATTATTATATATCAGAAATATGTTATCTTATTATGTTCATTTCAATAATTTAATGTATAATATTTTAAATAAACTAAAAAATATAGATATAAAACATATAGATACTAAAAACTATAAATTATACTAAATTTTCTTCGCATTTTTTTAGATTGTTTAAAGATGCAAGTTATTCGTATAAAAAATTTTTACGTAACATATATATATATGAGTGCAATGACAATATTTTTATATAAAAATATATTTTAGTTATACTTTGTATGCTGATTTTTATTTATTAATTTATTATTTTATGGATTTTTATATATTATTTATTATATTTATACTTTGTCTACTAAATATATTATACTAACATTTAAAAGTTTTTGTAACAAAAGTATTAATATATTTTATATAAATAATTATATGTAAATTACCACTATATTTTTTATTTTTATCCTTATGTATAATATTCAAAGTTTCGAAAATTATTTTTTTTAGTATTTTCAACAGATATATCGCATTGATTATATGAAATAATTATTTACTAAGACAGATATAAAACTTATATATAAACCAGATATAAAAAGTACATTATATATAACTCCAGATAAGAAATAATTGGTAATATTTTTAACAACATAATTATACCGAATTTTTGAAAATTGTTATTTACAAAAATATCTTATTTTTTATAATGAATTCTATCAAATATAATCCAACCAAATTATAATTTTAATGTAAAATATAAATAATGACTTTAGATAATAAGGATAGTAGCTTAGGTTTTTATTAAACACAATTTTCATTTTTAATTATTTCTCTTTTTACAGTAATAATAAATACTTTATATACTAATAATATTCTACTTTGTCATATATTTTCCGATCTATGTGAATAGTTGTAATAGATTATAGATTTGTTAAAATATTATTAAATGTTTATATTATTATATATACGTCATATTATATGTTATATTATATTTAATATTACATTAAATTATATTTTATTATTTTAAGGTATGATATTTTCTTATACATAATATAAATTATCTAATATAATATTAATTCATTTAACCGATTATATGACATAAAAATAATGTTTAAAATTTTAATATTTTAATGATATAATGTAATTATTTGTTAAAAATATTTAATCAAATATTATTACATACATACATAAAAATATGTATATATATATATATATATATATATATATATATATATGTGTGTGTGTGTGTGTGTGTGTGGGTGTGTATGTAAATTTACTACGTGTATAACTATAGAGAATTATATAAAAACAATTCTATAAAATATATTGAGAAAACTATTAATATTTTCGATCAAGTATATTCAAGCATATCAGTCATAATATAAATGTTTCACCTGAAGTTTATTTCCAAATGCTTATATATCTTCCTGTAAATTTTCAATATCTCTATAGTACCTAATATTTTTTCTGATTTTATAAATAAAATGTAAGTCAAGCGAAATTCTACAGCTACGGGTTGTTTTTAACTACAGAAAAGATAAATTGACTTCAAATAAATCAAATTTTATTTTTTAAATGCTATGCCAAATAAAACTATTATTTAATTTTACGAACATAATTTCTTTTACATTTTTGAAGGAAATGAAATCTTCATTATTAAATTTAAATATAATAGTTTACAAATACATTTTATTTACTTTAATTTATTAATAAAAATCCTATAATATAAACATTTATCTAATAATGAAATTCCAAATTTAAAAATGTACTCTACTACATATAATTTAAAAACTGGAATTGAAAGTAACAGATGAAAATGATAGAACTTTCTTCAATTTAATCCAACAGGCAATAGTATTTATTAATTCACGCGAAAGCAACTATAGCATAAAGTTTGAGATGTTTAATTATTTTTAATTCAACTCTAAATCAAATTATGTGGAATTATGAATTCATATACTGGATGAGATTTATAAAAAATTCTATATTTATTATTCTTGTTAATTCATTTTTGAACTAAACTTTTATTGCATTGTAATTCACGAATTTTTAAATGAAAGATATTCTTGAACCTTGTATTTATGCCTATAGGATTTCGAATTTTATTTAATTATATTTAATAATATTTAATTATAATTATAAATAATATTTTTTGTTTTATTTTTTATTATTCTTTATTTATAACATTTTATTATATAAAAATTTTATTTTATAAAATTTTATCATATATATTAATAAAAAAAAAAGGACAAAATATAGATTGAATTATAACCATCAAAATATTTTCATCAAAATATCAAACTGATTTCTAAATTCAATAATTCTTAAAAAAGTCATTTATTAAATAAAATAGAGAAAAAGCATCACTGCTAATAAGTTTAACTATATATTCTACATTTTTTTACAAATTAAAAATATCTATGACTTTATTATAAAATTTTATTATGCATAATTAAAATTATCAATTCTATTGTACAGTTTGCTGAATTATAAATACTAAATATTTATGTTTAATTGTGATGAATAATAAATTTAATGTAAATTTTTTACTGAAAAATTAATTATAAATACATATTTCAACAAATGAAACGATTATTATATAATTATAAGATATTTGTATAACTATACAATAATACCCTTTCCAAGTTATGCTAAATTACGATTGTTTTATTCAATTATTTTATTATTATCTGTGTTTGAATTATTCGAATATTGTTTCCTATAATATATTAAACAGAAGTTGAACTAAATATCAAAAGGTTGCTTCTGTATTTAAAATTTAAATAACCTATATACTATTGGCTCAGCATAGCAGCAATAATAATATAATATAAAACTAATAATATAATATAAATCATCACATTTTATTGAATTTAGTTATATATTGAAAGTTAGTGAAATAATTTTCGTATTTGATACACATACTTCATAATGCAAATTGAAAATTCATAATACTAATTGTGTTCACATTGCTTTTTGATTATTTTATTTTCATTTATATATGTAAATTATATATTCTTAACTTTTAGTACCTTTTAATAATAAAAGTGTTTAGTTCATAATATCATTGTTCATAAAGTCATTGAAATTTTATCCTGTTGTAACTCTAGGCTGATAGTTGTATCGCTAAAAACTCATACTAGCAATAATACTCGAGCTTCATTATATAGAGCAGTAATAAACCAGTTGCAAAAAATAATCTAATTACTGCATTATTGGGTATACGAATAATTGCATCCATACCATACAATTGACTGTATACATATATAATCTAGTAATATATATATATTTATATATTTGTAGGCAGCCCTAGGCTGCAAAAATTACTTTGAACCTTTATTACATGATTATCCTCACTTAAAAATAATATTTATAAGTGTATATCTTTTGTATAATATCAATATATAAAAGTATATGTATTCATAATACACAATTTAATTATATTCATTCATTATATGTTTCTGAAATTGAAATCTAATATGTATAATTAATTATTTGTATAAAATTAGATTTTGATATATGGTAACAGTTATTTAATTAATCGTAATTGAACGTCCTTTTATTGAATAAGTGACTCCATTGATAAATGGATCATAGAAACATTAAGCTTGAATATTATATCGAAGAATTGATTTAATAATCAAAAAAATTGTCTTACATCGTATGAAAAACGCTTATACATGAGATTAATAGAAAGTATATTATGGTGATAAATAAATCAGTTTTTTGAAAAGTATTACTTATACAACATAAATCCTCTCTAATATCTTCAGTTTAGATACTTTATAACCTAACTTATTTGATAACAAAAATTGTAATTAGAGTTTAACAAATTTAAATACTGAAATATTCGGTAATGATGATTTCTAGTCAACATAATTAATTCAATTTTTCTTTTATTTTTTCTGATCTATCATTATATGCAATATAAAATATATTCATTTCAACTTTATCATAATTAGATCTAAAGCCTATATATATTTATTTATTTAATTTTATTAATTAGTTTTGAAAACATAAAGAGATTAATTTTCATTAAAAATAATATCATAATGTTTATAGCTTATAGTTTAATAATATATATTGAATAGAAAAACCGAATGAAATTAATGTACATTTATAAATAGAAAAATATTTTTAAATATAATATTACATTGTTATATTTTAATATTTAAAAAATTAATAGTTATACAATTTTTTTATTTTAATAATATAATTAACAAAACTATTTGTTTCAACAAAACTATTATTGATATATTGAACCACCTCTCAACAGAATTTATACTGTATACATAATTTGCACATTATTTGATGCAGCTGGTTTGCTGAAAACAATAATTGACTTATTATAACACATACTCATATGTACAACATCTTGAATATAAAATACTAAGCTATAGTCAAATATAATGTACATATAAAATAAATATGAAAACATGTACATAATCGCACACCTAATTTAATAATTTAAACATATATATTATAACATATAAATATAATAATATAAACATAATTTAATATATTTAATTCTATAACACAGATAAACTGATTTCAAACAAACAATTATAAAAATAACGTGGAATAATTTTTTAAAAAATTCCTTCATTTTGTAATTAAATTATATATTAATGAAAATTGTAACAAATTTACCTAATTATTATCAAGATTTATTCTCCTTATTTTTCAATGAATAATTTCTTTCTATGTACGCAAGTTTTTTATTATTATTTAATAAAGTTAGAAATTAATAATCCTTATTAATTTTAATTATTACAATTATGTACAATAAATGAATATCTTTATGAATCTTTATACTGTTCAATGCACAGATTTTGTTATGTTATTAGAAATCATCCATGTTGTAGGGTTGGACAATAAATGATAGTATAATTATTTGCCTAACTATCTAAAATTGAAAAATATCACGAATCAAGGAATTAATATCTGATGAATTCAATAACTTGTGTGCGACAAAAAAGTCTTCCAGTATTAAATCGAATTTATTTTATTATGAATTAAATTATAATTTCTTACTTTATCTTATGCATATTCACTATTGATGCTTTTAACGTAATTCATAAAGTATAAAAAAATAATTAATAGATAATAAAAAGCGATTCGCAAGTATTAGAAATCAAACATTTAAATAGTGAAACTAACTAAAAAAATTGATTTATTTCTTATAATAAACAAGATTTAACCGTGTTACCCCTATATATGCTAGAAGTGAAAAATAAAAAATTATATCAACTCCGAAGCTTAGTAGTCAGTCAATTAGTTATTGTCGGGACCTGTGATCTATATTATTTAATGTTGTCAAATAGCACAAGTGTCGCCTAATATTTCGAGTGCAGGAATTAGAGCCGCTACTCATTTTATCTAACAATGTCAAGTTGAAGACTATTGCTTATTTTCTGATTAAATTCTAGTTTTATAACTTCAATATATATAAACGTACATATATAATTTAATAATTTTTCTTCGAATAGACTAAAATGAAATAAGGCAAAACATAAATATTTAAAAATGACTAATAATTAATAAGTTTTACTTTGGTTTTTGTGCAGTTTGGATCTGAGTTTTTTTTTTCTTTAACAAATATTTTATTCGATTATTTTCTTTCAAACTATATATTAAAATAATTCATATTATTCTTTTAATTGCATAATTCGGTCAATTATTAACAAAAAATAATAATAATATATATGTAGCAATTATACCACATTATAATAAAAACTTGTTTTTTGTAAACAAACAGTACATTATTGATATATATTATACCATTATTGTTAACTTGATATTATTACCATTATTATTAACAATACTGAAATTTTTAATTTTTTTTAAAAATCCAAAGTATTAAAGATGGTTAATATGGATCAAAAAAGATGGTTAATATGGATCAAAATGTAAAATCAAAATATGTAAAAAAGTATACGTAGATAAATATCATTATGCATCTTATTGTAAATATAATTATCAATTGAAATTACAATGAATTAAATTAATATCATTGCTTTTACTAAATATAACAATTTCTAAATATTTTTCTTTTTTATACTTGTTTAGCCATATCACCAAATAAATATGCTTTAATTTTGGATCAAATTTAAATGCAATTTGTTTTAATATTGAAAAAATATGAAAGTAAACTAAATCTGAGGAACTTCATGAATACCTTATGAATTTATATTTACTTATTTTGGTATAAGATTTTTTTTCATTCAAGGTTATCATTATATATTTATATATATGAAAAGTTATTCCTCTTCTTACCATGTCATTAAATATACTTAATTATTAGCTACAGATGATTACAATTCTTTATATTGAAATATCTACATAAAAATTATATTTATATAAGAATATGCGTTATCTTATGGATTTATTGTATTATATGCATTAAATGAATAGTTAATTATTCAATATAATTTTATATTAGTATCTAAAATTTGTAAAATTTAATTTATTCAAATATTTATTTATAAAGCAAGTTACTTTTTTATAATTATGCAGTGATACAATTAATAATTATTTATAGAAAAGATTACTTACTGAACAATAATATATTATAATATAATATAATTATAATATAATATAACATATTATTGTTCGGGCGTAAAAACCCGAGTGTGAAATTCAGATAGTTGAAGGGTTGAGATAGCAGGGTGAAAATATCGAAAATTAATGTACTCTGGATAATATAGAACCAAAGAGATAGAAAACCCACGCAGTTATGTATATAATTAATAAAACGATTATCGATACAAATTTAAAGAGCCGCACCTTCACGAGACGCATAGCGCGGATTGTATGTGCACGATGTGATGGCCGCACTTACACGTTACGCGAGGTGCGATCGACTATATGTTTATGTTATCCCGCACTTTCGCACTTGA
>JAPYYT010003155.1:0-14137 GCA_030522565.1 Ceratosolen corneri | reverse complement strand
GTATGACCACTTGCTACTTCGACCGGAGCGCCGGTAATTCGACACCGCCGCCATTTTATATCGGATAATTAAAATAGTGCGTAGTTCCGTGCGACAGTGATGCCGACAACTTTATACCGATTCTTCTTTTATTCTTCATATCCATCACACCACTTTATACCGTTTCTTGTTTTATTCATTATATGTTATCCGGATTACCTTAATTTTCTTTCTTATTTTACTCCCTGCTATCTCTCCCCTTCCATTATCTGAAATTTCACAATCGGGGTTACGCCCGAACAATTAATGTATAGTTAAAACAATTATTTTATGTTTACATTTTATTTTATTATTATATTAGAAATTTAACTACAATAATATTTATTTATTGTAATAATTAGTCATTAATTTGTACTCTCTAGGATGTCATTGGTTGATGCAGGAAATCTTTTAATGACTGATGCCAAACAATACGATCAAGGACAATATCAATGTATTGCTTCAAACATAGTTGGAGTTCGTGAGTCAGCTATTGCAACACTAACTGTAAATGGTAATTACAATCTGATTAATACTTAAATTTAATTTTTATACCAATGAAATATTTTTATTTAGAACAAAAATAACTAAGAAACTTATTTGGACTTAAAAAAATATGTTCTAAAATATAATTATTTATAGTGAAACCATATTTTATGAAAATGCCATTGAGCCAAACGATCTTATTAGATCAAACAGTAGAATTCGCATGTAGAGTGGTAGGTGATCCTTCACCAGAAATACTTTGGCGTAGACAAGATGGAAGAATGCCGATTGGACGAGGTCATATTCTAGATGATAAGAGTCTAAGGATTGAGAGAGTTATGTCAACAGATCAAGGCACATATATCTGTGAAGCTGACAATGGAGTTGGTACTATATCTGCCAATGCAACGCTCACTGTATACTGTAAGTTATTAGTTAATATATAGATTAATCAGTACATAAACAAATATCACAATAATTATGGATTTCATTTTTAATTTTTGATTGAGAATGAAATATTAATTTTCAGAAGTAATTATTTCAAAACTTTACACGGTAGTTTAACATATTTTTTATTTATACTAAAAATGAAAAATTAAAATAAAAATATTAAAAATAATGTGTAATTATAATGGAAAAAATCTAATTAATTTTTAATAACATAATAATAAAAATTTTATAATAAATGGAAGATTTGAAATTATAACTGTCAATTGTGAATAAAATTATGTATGTACAGCTACCAATTTTAATGTAATAATAAATAATAAGTTGTACACAGTAAACTAGTAACTAGAAAAATTTTTAAAAATGTACATTTGAAAAATTGTAATTATTTTTAGAAATATAAAGATTAATTTATATAATGAATCAAATTTTATTTTTTTAGCTCGTCCAATTTTTACGAATTTTCCAAAGGATGAATCCGCGAGTGAAGGCTCAGATGTGACATTTGCGTGCTCGGCACGTGGTGTTCCATTGCCTTCAATTTTTTGGACACGAGAGGGTTCCCAAGAACTAATGTTTCCCGGTCATTCTTACCAGGACCGATATGTTGTAAATAAAAATGGCAGCTTACAAATTAAACAAGTCGTACGCAAAGACGAAGGACATTATGTTTGTAGTGCCATCAGTCAAGTTGGTGCGACTACTGCTACTGTATTTCTTGCCGTTAGTGTCTTTTACATTTTAAAATTTTATGTTATTTCAATTTGAAAAATAATAATTATATTGTCAAAATATTAATTATATAATTTACATTGTTTATTCTTTTTTAAACCTTTAAACCACTGAATATATCGCGACAAATAGTTTTTAATAAACTACACGTCGTACGCAACTAATCCATTTTTATATGAATAGGTAACGTCAACTGAAGAAATTCCTCCACCTATAATTGAGTTTGGGCCGACTAATCAAACTTTACTTCTTAAAAGTACTGCTTTCCTTCCGTGTCGTGCTATTGGTAATCCTAAGCCCAAGATTAATTGGTATAAAAATGGGCAACCTATACGATTAAGTATTCGAATAACGATTTCAAACAACGGTACTCTTATTATTAACGATTTACAGAAAAATGATATAGGAATATATACGTGTATTGCTTCTTCCGATAGTGGCAATACCTCATGGTCTGCAGCATTAAAAGTCAGTTCAATAATAACAATATATCGTACACCCAATATTTCTGATTTACCGCAGAATCCGAGCAAACCAAGAATTGTTAATATCACCAGTAATTCGATCACTATCACTTGGAGCCCTGGGCGCGAAGGAGCTAGCAGAATCATTGGTTATCAAGTAGAATATTTTAGTAGTAACTTAAATACTGGATGGGTTACAGCAACAAATAGAATTATTGAAGATACATATATAGTAAGAAGCTAAAGATTGTTTATATTAACTTTTAAATTTCTTAATAATTAATAATAAACTATTTAAATTTTGTAGTATCAGGCTACATTTTTATATACATTTTAAAAAATCTTTAAATTAAAAATTAAAAGTTATGTATTACAGTAATAAATACAAAAAATGTGAACATGTATCAATTTAAAATTTTCAACTATTTTGTACATTTTAAATGTTAAACATTATATATATTTTGCTATAAAATGAATACTATAAAATATTTAAATTTATTAAGTTTGTGTATTTTATTTATTGGAAAAAAATAGAATTTATATTTATTATTGTGAAAGAACTGTCAAAAGTGATTATTTAAAAAATTATAACAGTTATAATCGAAAGAAATATCTTATTAATTTAATATAAAAAGCAACGATAGCTAATATAAAATGTTTAATACAAAAATTATGAAAGTTTTTTTTTTATTAATGTTAAAAATTTATTTGTTATAGAACACTGATTAATCGATTTATATTACTTGTAATATTATTATATGATCATTTTAAGAAAGGTATTTTAATAAAATAAATAAAAAATTACCATTGTGAATTTTTAGAACTAACAAAGAGAAATAATGTTTTAATCAATGTCTTATGAGATGTTAATTAATTAATGTTTTATGAGATTAAATTATTTATTATAGACTAAAATAAATACCCAATGTATATTTATAGTATACTAATTAAAACGTTTTTTATTACAAACAGGTAACTAATTTAAGGCCCGATACCAATTACGTTTTTTTAGTCAGAGTTGAAAATGGTCATGGTTTGTCTCTTCCTGGTCCATTATCTGATGTTGTTCATACGTTGAGTAATGATCAACATACTGTATCTCAAAATGAACTAATTCGTGCTCGTGATCGTCTAAACAATGAAATTTTACAACTGAATGAAGTAATCCCTTTAAGCAGTACAACTATGAAACTTATTTGGAATGTAAGTTTCATTTTATTAAGCATGATTTGACTTAGTAACTATATCATAATTAATATTATAATATTTGTGTTATACTTGCATTAAAAAGTTTTATTTTAAAATAACGTGTTATTAGTATTATTTTAAAATCTATATTCAAAATTTTTAAACGTATGGTTTCATTAAATTATAAAAGCCGAGTCAAATTAATAATTATTCATTAATTATATATAAAATTTTTTTAACAAATTATAAAACTGATTTTTAGATACTTGGTGCACCAGATTTAGTTGATGGAATGTATATTCGTTACCGTGAAATGTCAGATAAACCACCTGAATATCAAATGGTTACTGTTATGAATGCTGGAGCAACTAGCTACGTTTTGACAAATTTAAAAAAATATACACATTATGAATTCTTCCTTGTACCATTCTATAAAACCATTGAGGGTCGACCAAGTAACGTTAAATTGGCTATGACTCAAGAAGATATTCCTTCCTGTCCACCTGAAAATGTTCATGTTGGTATGATTAATTCTACTTCTGCCTTCGTTAGATGGGCGCCACCACCAAAATATCAACTCAATGGGCAACTCATTGGTTATAAGGTAATTAATTTTTTACTAAATCTTCAACAAAGGTAAAAATATTATTAATAATGTATGATAATTCATTATGATTAAATACGTCCATTAAGTATATGACAAGTTTGGTGCAATTATATAATGATTTTATAATACGTTAAACTTGAAATTTACCATTGTGCTAAATGCATCCATATATAACGAAACCTTCATAAAGCATGTCTTCGAGATTCTCAAATCTCGCATGACTATTCCTAGAAACGCGACTATTTAAATATAATTTTGTATAATCACCCAACTCAAGGAAATGTATTGTTTATTAAACTCATTACTCCATCTTTCTACTTCTCCTAACAATTACGAAATTCTAAGAAATATTTCCAAGGACCATTCACACCAAAAAATATTTACTCCAAAAAGAAGACGGGACGCCTGCAGGTATAAAAGGCAGTATGAATGCACAAGCATTTGAACTGTCAGTTCGAAAAGTGAGATCAGTTAGTTAAAATCAGTTATTTCTTATCTATTATTTATTATTTGTTATTTATTGTCAAGTTAGCACAGTTAGTTATAATCTGTTTATTATCTCCTGAATTCGTTAATAATATTAACAACTACTAGATAATTCGGAACAATTGAACTACCATCAGTGTAGATCCCACCAACAGTGTAGGCAATTAACCCACTAGGTAGGATCTGCCTTTTTATATATAGAGTTTAATTCATTGACACTGACTAAGTGGACATTATAACTAGATTTACCTGCTTTAAACTACGCCAATACTATTTTAAGTTTCAACCAACATTATATTCTGCTTACAACTGATTAGCGAGATGGCACAACCTTTAAATACATATATTTTATACTATTTAATCTATAAAAAATAACTATATAATCACGACCTTTTCTATATTATCACGCACCTCACTTAATAAATGTATTATTGTGAAGCCTTGTTTACTTTTCCTTCTGTTTATTACAATATTCTAATACAAAATGTAAATATTAAAAGCTTAACCCCATCACACTCCCGCTCCAATAGCAACAATATACTCACATCAAAAAATTTACTTCGGAAAAAAGGAACATGTGCAAAATAAAAGTCAGTTACAAAGGCATTTAAGCTGTTAGTTCGAATATAGAGATCAGACCATTAATACTTAATTATTTTGTTCCCTGTTATTTACCATAAGTTATTTTCAAGTACTTCCAGTTGAATTAAAATGTGTTATCTTGAAATTATAACAAGTAAAGAATCGGATCAAACGAAAACACCCTGAAACTCGACCCTATTCAAATCAGATAGACATGCTACTAATCAGAAAACCTTGGTACATCTTTAGAAGTAATACTTTAAGAACGGACCCTGTTCAACCTAAGTAGACAATCTACTAACCGAAGAACCCTGGTAATTATGTATTAATTAACGACCGACACTAAATTAAGTACACATTTTAACTAAACGTAGTTGATCCTTACTGATCTTACTCAGCTTACAACTGAGTAGCGAGACAGTGCAATATTTTCATTTATATATTTTCTAATATTATACCTAAATTCACAGACCAAAACATACTTAACATTCAACTATATTTTATAATTATTCTTATATTTATATTATTTATTTATTAATCAATAAATGTAATTTTTAAACTCTACGAACAAAAGCCGCTCAGTTAATAATACCTGTGCTTATCACGCCTCCTTTCACTATCTGTATCTCCTTATTACATCTTAAAGAGAAAACATACACGGGAGAAATCCCGAGCAACTTCATATAAAGCATCATTTTCATATCCATTCAATGAGAAGCATTGTACATTCTAGATCCATATAAATATATTTGTAACTATTCGACATCTATTTATATACTTCTTATTTAATAAATGTCATTTTCAGTTTCTTTTACACCCTTACTTATTACCTTTTCTTTCATTATCTGTATCTCCTCGTTAAATCTTGAATAAAAAACACACTTGGATTAATTCATGAACAGTATGTGTTCGCGATTCCGACAAAATCTCGAGTAGTCACTATATAATACCTGTTTACTGTTGAATGTGACGCTTGCTACAATATTCGGTTAACATCTTATCAATATTATTTTAAATTTATTCTGTTGGAACGTCTCATATTTCGTGATTGCCATACTTTGTCTACCTCCGTTGTCTCGGTCGTCACCCCTTACCCCTTGCCTAAAGGAGGCGACATTTTTTGCTTATGTATCTCACCAACGTAGGGAAATTAAGTAAGCCCCCACCACGCATCCTCGGCGGCCTAGCTAGCCCTGCGGCTATAAAATAACACCGCAAGCATCCCGAGGCGAGAAGTTTCTCCAATTGCTCTACGTCTTCCAATCCATCTCGGAAGGGTCTCCAGTGAAACTAGTGGTCTTACAGAAGAGCAATTCAACAGCCCAGCTAGGTTCTGTACGTAAAGAAGCTTCTCCCAGACGCTGAGCACGCTACTTATACAGCCCGCGGTTGATTCCTTCCTACCCTGGACGGAGCTCCCAGGTGGAGCGCAGCTGGAACAGCGCCTTAAGAGGCAAGTAGTACCGCGGCTTCTCATCTATGGCGTAATACATGTACTACGGGGTCGTCGCCAACACCCTCGGCCACTAGCCGAAAGAACTACAATATAATGCGGCGGTTTGTTTAAGCGCAAATTACATGTATTACGGAGCCCGTCGCGACCACCTCGGCCAGTAAGCCTAGCAACCTGTAAGACCACGCGGCAATTCGTCTATTGCGTAATTAATAAGAATTACGGGGCCAACGCCGCCATTTTGTTTCGGACAATAAATTGATCTTGTTAACTAATGCCATATCGGAATTAAATCAGTGCGTGATAAGTGCGGAAGTGCAGAAAATTATGTACAAAAACGCTGCTAACAGAAGAACGTAGATCCCGCTTATAAACAATCACACCTCGCGTAACGTGTAAGTGCGGCAAAGACAAAGTGTACAAACAATCCAAGCTTCGCGTATCGTGCATGTGCGGTTCCTCCAAACCATTATTAACAAAGCATAAATAACCGTATTAAAATTGCACCTTTTTTCCTTTCATTATTTGTTCAATAAAATTCAGCGTTTCACCGGCATTACATATGCCCTATTGGTCTACGATTCTTTTACCCTGCTATCTCTACCCTTCCACTATCTGCTTCTCCCTCACACATTAGTTGGGGAGAATTCACACTCGGGTTCGCGCCCGAACAGTATGAAAACATTGAAGTATTAAATACACCCATAACGTTCAAGATAATTGAATTTTATACAATGCTTAAAAAGTGTATCATGTAATGGTAGCAGTACTTCCAAACACAAACTAATCGTACTTCTGTTTAACTGAAGAACTCGCCAATATTACAACCTTTAAGAGATGGATTTGCTTTAAAAAAACTAACTAGTGAATTCAATAAAGTTTTACTTCTTACTATGAGGATTATTCTTACATTGTTATTTAGAAGTAAAGTTAATATAAGCTTAGTTGACATACTTTAATTAATATTGACATGACTGCTTAATTTATTTGAATAAATTAGGAAATGAACAGATAGAATTGCTGTATCAATGTTGGTAGAATTCAATATTAAACGTGAATTTTGTAATCTATAATTTCAAAATTTCAAATGCGCATTTAAATGTGAAAACAGTAATTTTCACATGGTCGGTGATATAAAGTATTATGAGTGGTAAATAACTTCATTGAATACTATTCACTTAGTTAACATTATTTTATTGAAAATTTTAAAAAGTATTAGTAATAGAACTTGTTTTGAGGCTTTTATCGTGCAACTTGTTTTATTACAAAATTTAATACAAAGTATATATAATATATGTAGCTAATATATGTAGTTTTCGGTGATATGAACTATGCAAAATTTTACTTAATTGAAATTGGTGATTTAAAATGGCAAAAACAATATTTATTATTCTGTAGAAATGTAAATATTACTACGAAATATGAAAATTCGTATTCACTACTTTTTTCGCAGTAATAGAATAATACAATGAGTATTATAGAATAATACAATGAGTATATAGAATAATACAATGAGTATGAATGCAAGATATTGAATTATGGAATAATTCCAAAGAGCTACATCATATTTGAATATCACGTACCAATCTGTGTTGTATTTTAGGAGGCTCCATTCGAATATTTCAGACTGATATCTGGTATGTTGTGTTAGACAGCGATTTCAGAATTTTATTATCCTATTTTGCTATAAAAGTTTTACAAATTTGAAGAATTTCCAATTATATTAAGACTATATTTAAGTCCATGCAATTAGATTAAAACGATTAAAAAATAAATGATCAATAAATAATCTTAATCTTAACATTGTCTATTTGTTCAATCGTTTATGTATTTATAATTTGTAATATTTTAAAAACTAATTTTAATATTTTCTTTTGATAAACTTCTTACTTTTAGATTCAAATCAAGAGTAACAGTAGCAATAAAATTCTGGGTCAAATGTCTTTGAATGCATCAACAACATCAGTAATTATTAATAGCTTAAGTATTGGAGGTATATATACTGCTCGTGTAGCTGGATTAACACATATTGGATCTGGTCCCTTTTCTATTCCTACACTGCTAAATATGGATCCAGGGCAATTAAATCAGCAACCACCTCGAAGTAATTCAAATTATGGCAATAACTCTATCGTTAGTGAGACTTGGTTTCTTATGCTTATGATTATGATGATTTTGAGCATACTAGCCGCACTTATGGGAACATTTTATTTAAGACGCCGACAAGCAATGAACAAGCAACTTGGACATCTCAATGTGCCTGTGGGCACCGCTAGCGATATTTGTCAATTAAATAAGGATTCTATTTGGTTGGAACGTGGATGGCGACCAACTAATAGTCTTCAGTACACTGGTGATAAGGACTGTGAAACTAAACTTCTTAATAATCACATGATTGGATCAGGTATTGTTGGCATGCCTAGTTCGGAGTATGCCGAAGTTAATCTTACGACTTTTTATAATACAAAGAAACCATCAGCTCCACCCGAACCTTATGCTACTACGACTCTTTGCGTGGCCAACTGTACTAATGAGAATATAGAATCTAGTGGCCAGAAGTCTAATTCTAGTGACTCATGCGTTAAACCTGATTTTTCAAGTCTTGAATCTGCAAAAGAGCATAATAAATCTATGTCTCCGAGTAGTGATAATACAAGTAGTATATATACCGACGATACTACAGAATATCAACGCCGTCAAGCACATCGTAGTCTCCAGTCTCAACTTCAACAACAGCAACAACAAGATATACAATCTATATCACTACCCAACTGGTGTGATATATTACCACCACCCCCAGAACATCCACCAACTCCTGAAAATTCGCTCCAAAATCGTGTGCAGCAACAAAGTATTGCTGCTTTTAGTCCACATTTCAACAAACGTCCAAATATTCAAAATATTCTTGACTATACTGCAAGTAAAATTCAAAGTCCGCCTACTCCTACCGTTAGATTACCTAGTAATAATTTTTTGCTTTTACCTACATCATGGAACAGCAACCACGATTCAATAAATAATCAACAAACTAGGTACACTAGTCTACCACCTCAAACGAATCCTCCACCAGTGCCATCCTTTCCACAAGATTTTAGTCATTATGATATGTATAAAGCTCAAGAAAATGAATATGAAAGCGGTTCACTCATTTATGGGCATCATGATAGTCTTATAAATACTGGAGATTGTCATACACACATCACTTCTGATAGAACTAAACAAAATGAAGAATCTATTCATAGTGAAAATATTTATCCAAAAGAAAATGACGACTGGGACCGCAAATCGTGTGAGTCTAATACCCACTCAGATATGTGTTGTTCATGCTCAGAATCAAGCTGCTTGTATACTGATACGACAGAGTATAACAATCAGTTTATATCAACACATCTTCAAATAAATCCTTCATTGTGTACAAGTCATTTAAATAATTATAGTACTAACTCCAAAATATGTGATAATACGAGTCCTATAAGACAAACTGAATCACCTTCACCAACATTTAGTGTTGATAGCAATTACTCTAGTGTTCCTCAAGAAACCTGTCTGTCTCTCAAATCTCAAGATATACACAGGCATAACCATTGTAAAGGTATGTTGTTAATTGGAATAATATCAAATTTACTTATATAACACTTTTAATAAATATGAAACATTCAATTAATGGTATTTATAACTTATATTCTTTTATAACTCATATTACCATGATAAATTTTTTAAATATATTTTTTATATTAAAATACTAATGAATTTTAATTTCATTGCTTAAATAAAGTGGGTATCTACAAGTAAAAATTCTTTATTTCAGATATTATAACGGAGCTATATATTTTTTATTAAAGTTTAAATGATGGGTTATTATAATAAATTTAATGATTATAAATTGAAATGTATACAAGTAATTTGCAATAATTTTGTGTAATTTGTGTGATTAATTCGAATGTTTCAGATAAAGTATATAGCTTCATAAAATCAGATGTTTATTCACAGCACAAAACATCAGGAATTGACTCGATAAGCAGTTCTAGAAAGACCAGTAATAATAACGTACCGGAACCACATTGTCTGAGTGATCACCATAATAGTTAAAATTGCTTAATCTAATTTAACCTGGTAAATCTTTAGAATAAGTCGCTCATTATTATAAACATTATTGCACAATGTGGCATTATCACAATATCAATTTCTTTGCAAAATAAATTTGCTGGAAGAAAAAACAAATGATTAACAATTAATACTTATTGTAAATATACATTTTGCAAACGCTTATATAGATTATACAATTTTAACCATAACAAAAGAAATAATACTATGCATTTAAATAAAAAACCATTATGAAATTGAATATACATTGTCGTAAAAAAACAACTTTTAATATAATTTATAATACGAAGAATAATAATATTGTAAATATTTATTTTTCAGTTATGGTTTAAAATTCTACTTGTTCAAGCTAACAAAAATATTTAAAAAATTCGTATCTACATTACAAGTAGTATACCATCAAGTAATACTGAATTTGATAATTATTGTTATTATATTAACTTTAATAGAATTAAAAATAAATTTTTGTTATCCAATTCCGATTGAACTCATAAACAGTTTCATACAGTACCCATACATAACTCATACAGTAGACACAAAAGGCTGCATATTATTTCAAATCTAAATGTTCCTAAAAAATTTTGTGAAAGGTGATTTGTACATTCGTAATAATAACGAAATATATTTATAGCTGTCTTTTAAAATAGAAAAATAGTAAATCTGCAGAAAGTAAATTGACAAAATAAGAAACGAAACTATTAAAATATATATCATATCAAAACTTTTTGTATTGTCAATTAAGAAACTGTAAATTTAGAAAAAAATTTAATTATTACTTACTAATTTACATAAAACTATATTTAAATTACTTACTTACGGTTTAAATGGTTAAAAAGAATTAAACATTTTATATAATCGACTATTATCATTTTTTCAATGATAACATGAGATATTAATATTTAATTTTGGATAATAAAACAAAAATATTATTCTACTAATTTCTATTACATAAAGTAAAAGTTTTAGCCTATTGAAATTATGGAATAAGAATATTAATATTTTCGATTTATATTCATTTATGTATAATATTAATAATGATGAATTTTTAAATTTGATTATAATTAATGGAAATAAATTTTTCTTTCAATGCTATAATATATTTAATATAATATTAAAATTAAAATAATTATTATGCACCATTTTTAACGGATTGTTGATAATTACCAATAACAACAACAAAGTTAGTTACATTAGAATTTAATTTTTGAAATTATTGTTGCTGATTTAAAGTGAAAGAATATGATAATATACATTGGTAGAAAATTACAAATTGCTACAGGACTTTGGCCTAGTCTGATAATGACTGAGATCACGAGACAGTGAAATTTACATTGATATTGGTACATTAAATATAAGAGCCATATTTAATATAAGGAAAAATTGTAAATAAATTATTTAAATACATTAATCGTGTCATAACCCAATGCGATGTACATTAAGTAAAAATTTAATTTCTTTATGAATAATTACGACAAAATATAAATAGAAACAAATAAAAATGGTAAATATATGCGCGATTTTAGAAATATTAATCAAACAATCGTTGGAAATATATCATCTTCAATAAAATTCAGTCTTGAAATATAATATGCATTTGTACAGATCATATTTTAGAACTGATTTAATCTTTTGTCAATGTTAAAAATATCAATAAAACTTTTCTCTTATAACGGCTTATAAATAATTTATAATTAATTTATTTGTATTATTAAAAATTATTTAATTTATAACTTTCTTTTTAAGAAATTATTAATAATTCAATATTTTTATGTAAGTTTGATTTAAAATCTATAGGATATAGTATAATAATAATGTGAAAATTAAAATATTATCTTCAGAGTATTATAAATTTGTGTGTGCAATTATAATATGTAATTGCATATTCGAAATAAAAATGTAAAAAGATTAACTTTCTATAAAAATAAAAAAAACGATTATATTATAGAAGTCTGTTGATTTAAACTTACTTCAAATCAAAAAACTATTAATAAATACTTTGAATGTTTCGAAAACGATGACATTGAAACCGCGTAAAAATGTTCAGAATTGTAAGAATTAATTTTTTAATTAATCAATATTATAACAAATATCAAACAATGCATAACATACTTCTTTTATGTATTCACCTATGGTAAAAATAATTACTAGTTTTACTTTTACTAAGTAATTTTTAGTTTCAACTTTTAAAAAAATTTTTTTATCAAAGTATACGATAAAAGGACACATTTACAAGCAATAATATTAGTATATAAATTATATTGCTTAAATTTATATGTACATATATATTTCGCAACTGCTTATATATATTAACGATCAAAAATTGACTCGCAACAGTATATATTTATTGAATAATTTTATATATATGTTATGATTGACATTAATATTATTTGAAAATATGTAAATGTAAAATAGTGTTAAGACTAAATAATCTTATTATTTCAGGTATTTAAAAATTTCATTTTATATTTCAAAATGTTATAAAATATATTTTAATAAATAGTGAAGTCAAAAATATTTTATTTAATAAACTTATTTTCTTATATTTTGTATATATTGAAACATCAGTCAAATAATGCATAGATAAAAAAAAACACAAACTATGTGTATTAATTTATTACGAGATTATAAGTGATCAACATTAATGAAAAAATGACTTGAATCTAAAATAATAAAATTTGAGTCGTACGATTATTAATTTTACAGTTCAAAAAACAAATATGCGATTGCAAATAATTTGTAAAGATCACTATTGTCCAATATTATATATGTATATTGTTAAGTATATTGTATATTAATTATAAGTAATAAAGCAATATTAAAATGATTAGTTTAATTATATTTATTGAGTACTAAAACTTAATTAATTATATTTTTAAAAAGATTTCAATTCTTGAACTATCGTAAAAACTTAATATTCCGACTAAAAATTATATGTATTATCGATATCAATATTAGACCGACATAATCATTCAATCTATATAATTGAAACAAATATCGGGCATTTCATGTAGTTTTATGACAATATTCTTGTTCGTGATTCCGACAGAATCTCGAGTCGTCATTTATTAATATTTGTTTACCTTTAAATGTGACTCTTGTTACAATATTCGTATATTATCTTACAACTTTTAATTTCAAATTATTCTGTTGGAACGTCTCATACTTCGTGATTGCCACTTTGCTTATACTCCCAGTGTTTCCAGGAAAAGCGTTGTGAGCTTTCGAATTGTCGCGCGCCTAGTAACAAGGCTCCCCCCGCCAGTGTCTCAGCCTTCACCCCTTTTACCCCTTACCCACGCGGTTCCTCAAGTCCTTTTCTTTGTCTCTCAGCTTAGTGGAAAAGTTCGTTATCCTCCACCACTGTCGCCGCCCTAGCTAGTTCTCTTACTATATAATAGGACCGCAAGCTCGCGACAGTGAGAGAGAAAATCTTACGACCGGTTCTACTTCTTCCGCCCGTCACGGAAGGGGCTCGTGCGCAGCAGTGGTCATACTCCGAGCGTCCCCGTCGCCCGTCTGGCCCCATATATCCTCGGAAGCTTCAGCCAGATTGCGAGCGAGCTACTTGTC